>JAJMIC010000006.1:0-148457 GCA_030583385.1 Spencermartinsiella ligniputridi | reverse complement strand
GTTTATCTGCCTCGATTGTTCATCGATACATCGAAACTTGGGAGTCCATGTGTCGTTTGTTCAGTCCACCAACATGGACAACTGGGCAGTGCGGAACTTGAGAAATATCCGAGTCGGAGGAAACAAGGCTGCTCGAGAGTTTTTCGCCAAAAATGGCGGATCCAAGTTTTTGACCCCCCAGGCAAATGCAAAGGAGAAATACACGAGCCGAACGGCCACGTTGTATAAGGACGAGCTACGGAGACGAAGCCAGGGTGATGCTGTAAAATTCCCTAATGAGCAGGTGCTCGACACATCGCTGTTGGCATTGGAAGCCTCCAACTCGTCGTCCAGCTCGTTGTCCGAAGAGTCGACCTCTAAGGACGACTTTTTCTCAAACTGGGACAAGCCATTGGTTAAGAAACCCACTCCTCCGGTTTCCCGGACCTCTACTCCTGCTAGTGGTGCCAACAGCTCGAGCAGGGCTGCATCTCCTGCGTTTGGCACTGTGCCGGCTGCTGCTACTGCTACCGCTGCGAGCTCAAATAGAATCTTGGGTAATCGAGCTAAGCCTACGGGATCAACCATCGGAGCTTCTGCTCGTAAAACAAATATCCTTGGTGCTAAAAGAACAAAGCCAGCCGCTAAAAAACTGACGAGCGAGGATCTAGACTTTGATAAAGCTGAGCGGGAAGCTAAAGAAGAAAAAGAACGAATTGCCACCTTGGGATACAACCCTGACGAACCCAAGACCGCTACTAATACTGCTGGTGCTAGTGCCACCTCTGCATCTTCCACTCCCTCTATCCCCACACAGGACAGTTCGATCTCCGTCCCCGCCTCTCTTTCCAGCCCTGTCGAAGAGACCAGAAAGTCATTTACCAGGCTCGGATTCGGCCAAACATCCGCCCCTACTGCTCCCAAATCCACCACTCCCACACTCTCTCGACCGACTTCTTCAGCTGCTGCATCTTCTTACGACTCTTCCAGATCTGAGGTTGTATCTAAATACGGTAACCAACGGGCCATTTCTTCCGACGAGTTCTTTGGAAGAAATACGTTTGACCCTAGTGCCCAGGCAGAAGCTCGTAGCCGACTACAGGCATTTGAAGGAGCCACTTCTATCTCTTCCAACTCGTATTTTGGAAGAGACGAAGAAGAAGAAACAGAGGCTCCTTCCGGGGATTTCGGTTCGGTGGAACGGGTCGCTCAAGAGTTTGCTGACAAGTTTAAGAACGTTGCTGGTGAAGACATGGGTGCTTTGAAAGATGCATTGGAACAAGGTGCCAATAAACTGACTGATTTCATGAGAGATTATCTTCGATAGTGTAGAAGAATTATTTGTTATAGCAAAAGTAGTACTGTTAATTTACAATCGTAAATGCGAGATTGAAGTAATACAAGTTGTTCCATATACAAAGTTATTATAGATATGTAATTACATCTCATTATCTACTGTTGGTCCGAGATATTCAGATCTCTCACCCTATAAATAGCATCGATGCCTATCTTGGCTGCTCCAGCCTTGATTAATGCATTCTTCAAATCTTCTATCAGATCCTGTCCGTTCTCAATTCCCACACACAGTCGAATCAAGTCCTCCGGGAAATCTCGCTCGGCTCTGGTTTTGGCATCTATAGACGCATGAGACATTTTACAGGGCATAGAAATCAGCGAATTCACACATCCAAAACTGACACTGATTCCCCATATCTTGGTCGACTCTACAATCTTCTCACTTAATTCCACACTGCCAGTCTCAAATGACAAAACTGCGCCTGCGCCTCGGGCCATGGACCAATGCAAATCATATGAAGGGTGTGAGCGTAGACCCGGATATCGGACTTTGAATCCCATGTTTTCTAAATATTCGGCAATAATCTGAGCATTGCTCTGCTGTTTCTCCATTCGAACTGCCAGAGTCTTGATTCCTCGTACCAAGAGCCAGGAATCAAATGGACTTAGACCGCACCCAGACGCATTGATTGTGAAAAAAAGCTGTTCGCCCAACTCCCTGTCATTGACAGCAAGAACTCCTGCCATGATGTCGTGATGTCCAGACAGATACTTTGTACCAGACTCGTACACAATATCAGCACCGAGTTCCAGCGGAGTCATAAGCAGTGGGCTGAGCATGGTGTTATCCACAACCACTAGAGCACTGGGGTTTGCTTCATGCGCAATTCGAGCGATTCCAGGAATGTCTGCAATCTTAATCAGAGGATTTGTAGGACTTTCCAGTAGAACCATTCTAGTCTTGGCAGTACAGGCTGCAGCCACAGCTTTGTTGTCCGTAGTATCGACATGGTGAGCAATGACCCCTTGGTTTGCACTCAGGTACTTCAACAATCTATTGGTTCCCCCGTACAGATCATTTCCAGCAATGACTTCGTCACCCGGTCTCAGCAGTCGGGTAATCACGTCCATAGCGGTCATTCCAGACGTGACAACCAATGCACGGTTGGCGCCCATAATCTTGGCCACATGTCTTTCCAGATGGGTTCTAGTCGGGTTCCCGCTTCGTGTATAGTCATATTCGCCCATGCTGCTGAGCGAGTCCTGCTTGAAAGTGGCAGTCTGGTAAATCGGAACGCTCGAAGATCGAAATTGGTCAGAGTGCTCGGTGAAAACGAGTTCTGTGTCTATCGCGTAGCGCTTGCCGGGGGAAGAGGGCTCCGGCGACGGCGGGTACGAGGTCATCAACGTGCTCACAGAGCTGGCCATGTTGTCCATTTTAGCCATTTATCGTGAAGTTTAAAGTACAAGGAAAGACGGGGAAAATCAAAAGTCTCTCCGAGGATTCAGTCATGGATGGTTAGGGTCTGGGCAAGGAGATTTGAAATGACGCAATGCGGGGTGATAGGAATTGGAAATATACGCTAAACGAGATGTAGTTTTAGGGTATTTTCAATGTGATATAGTTAGGATATGTCATTTTTCAACGTGGTGTTTTAATCTAGTCGAGGATAAGGAATCTTACAGCTAATGGTGATACGTACTCATGGTGAACTGACAGACGTCCGTTACAGGTTAGAACTGCTGCTATACATACTGATCGGGTATGGGTAAGTCAGGGCAGAGAGTCATGACCAAGATGGTGAAATTGTAAAGTACAAAGATAACTTGACTTGTCATACTTGGCAGTTGAAAAGAGCACTACTCTTGACTTGGGGTTATAGAATGTGCTAGTTTCAGACTACTCCAGGAAGGAACAGATGAGCTGTGGATGGAAGCTTTTACATTGCCAATAAATAATATAGCTAGAATATAGGAAGAGAACTGCGCTACTTGGATCGTATATCGGACTACCTAGACATCAATCCCTTGAGCACGAGCTGAACGCCTCGGTAGTGGTTACTTGCTCATTGATAGTTTAACATTAATTTTGTGATTATGCACCATGCAACCTTATGCGTGCTATTTGCTTATCGTGGAAATTGCCTTGAAAATCCCTGCATCTCACCGTCTCGGCGTTGAGGATTTAGATACAAAACTCCAACGTTTCATGGTGACACGCGGAGTTACCAGTTTGTACATAGTCACAGTCTGTTGGAAGCTTTAATTCAATGTTTGGTGGACATGTATAGGTGGAATGTATAGGTGGAAATGAACCATTTGAAAACTGTTTTTTGCTGATATCATTTTAAACCCCAGGACCCCATAAAGTTCCCCTCTACTACCGGCCCTTGATACAAAAAGCAGCTTAAGATTGTCTTTAGTCGCAATCAGTTATCTCCCTCTACTTATCAATTCTTACACTACTCCGACTTGTGGCCCAATTAAGCAATACTAATATAGGTTGCCGAGCTAGTGACATCTCCAGGTGACAAAGGGCAAGAACAAACTACACTTCCAACAACTACAATAAAATGCGAGTAACTGGCAAATTCTTTTTGATGGACTACTATTAAAACCAAACGAATATAAAGCTAATAATAACACGAGTAATATGATTTAGAAAGCGATCAAAGAAAAATTACAAAAAAAATAAAAAGGGGGCGGTCAAACGTACCTTCCCCTCACCGTAAACCACAGCAAGAGGAAATACCATTCGTCCAAAAAAGTTTTAAGAATTACCACCATCAAAATACCCGTCACCATACCATCGTCATCAAAAACAACATCACGCCTCCTTGTTGTCAAAATCTATCAAGTCCAACCTAGCGAATTCTCGCTCATGACAGGCTGCGAAATCTGCTGTCCAATTGGCAAAATGTTGTCAATTCCAGCATGTCTTCGACTAGAAGTCAAGGATCGCGACCCACTTGGATCAGACCGTAAACCAGATGATCGATCACTGGTAGACATGTCGTCATAATATGCAGCAGCACTTACTCCAAGGGATCCAACTGTCAAGGGAGAGTCCCGACCAGGCAACTCCAATTGTCTCTTTTGTCTATATTTCTTGGACACCAAGAAAATGGCTCCTCCATAAGCAATGGCACCGGCAATGGCACCAACTGCAATACCGACAGTCTTGCTGCTCACCTTTGGTGGAGTAGAAGGGGTACTTTGATCCAAAGATCCCGCATCTCCACTTCCGGGTCCAGCAGAAGGCATGGAATTATAGCCACCAGTGGGGCTAGCGCCTCCAGAGCCCGATCCTGAACCGGAACCAGAGCCATCGCTGTCTCCAGAAGAAGTTCCCCCAGTGTCGCCACCAGGGATCAAAGGAATGGAGGGGTCGATAAGGCTGACCAAAGTCTCCACACTGTTGTCGGGGTTGTTGTACAAGCGCGAGGTAGGAGTATGAAGCAAGGCAGCCAACGTAGATACCATATCATTGGGAACATAGCACAGCGCAACAGTGACAATGTAACCTTTGTTGGATTGATAAGGCTCAAGGTTCTTGACAGACACGTTCTGATTGTTGTTATTGTCAATGTCCATTCCGTATGCAAGACCAGAGGGCAAGTATTGGAAGATTTGGGCGGCAGAAAGCGGGTTTGCAACCACAAAAGGATAGTTCAAAGAGTAGTCAAACCCAATTTGTACGAGTTGAGAATCTTGAGGTTCAGGTTGAGAGGATCCCTGCGGAGCAATGGCTTTGGGCAAACTTGAAGGAATGCCGGTAGTGATTGGTGTGGATCCACTTGCGCTCGAAGCAACAGAACTTGCCGAACCAGTAGGAAGAGTCTGGGTAATGATAGCAGCAGGCAACCAGTTAGAGGAAGTAGCACTGGAAGCAGTAGGAGCAGGAGGTGCAACACTGCTTGTGGCAACCGAGGAAGCCGAAGCGCTACTCGACTGGAAAACTCCAGAAAGAGATGGGGAAGCAGTCGAGGACAAGGGAAGGACGACAGAGGAACCAGCAACCAAGCTAGAAGAGACACTAATGGAACCGGAAGAAGTACTAGACAATGTCGACACCGGTTGGGAAGCACCAGAGAAGGATCCAGAAAGAGATCCAGAGCTGCTTGGTAGAATGGTGGGGATAGAAAGAGAGACACTGGAAGAACCGGTGAAACTCGAGACACCAGAGATACTCGACGAGGCTGAGGTAGCAGTTGTGGTGAAGACCCCACTCAGAGTACCCGACACCGACGAAGATCCGCCATATGGAACAGAGCTTGCAGGTCCAGACGATAATGACGACAATGACGACAATGACGACGATGCAACAAGGGGAACCGAAGTACTAACAGAAGACAGCGCGCCAGCCGTAGAAACAATGGTGCTACCAACAGAAGACTGGCTACTGAGACTTGAAGAACTTGCAGTTGTCGTGGGAGACACGCCAGACAAGATGCTACTCAGAATGTCGGGGATGCTCGTAGTCGAAGCGACTGGGGTCGAGGTTTCAGTCGACTGTTGAGTCGACTCGCTTGTCTGGGTCTCAACAGGGGTACTCTCCGAGCCGGTCGCGGTGGGAGTAGCGGTAGAAGTGGAAAATACACCGGACAAAGTACCAGAGCTCTCGCCGGCCAGTAACGATGACAACAGGCTCTCAATAGAGCTGAGTTCATTCACGGTCGTAGTGGTAGCAACTGGAGTGCTAGTAGAAGTCGTGATACTGGACGAGGCAGTGGCCTCTACTGAAGACTGCTCACTGGTAGTGGCGCTTGACAAGATACCAGACTGAGCCGGCGAACTAGACGAAGAAGACGAACCAAATAAAGACGGAAAGTCAAACGGTGCTGAAGAACCTGAAGAACCAGAAGTGGAACCTCCTCCAAGGATGGGGCCGAAAAACGATGAGATAGACGAGCCTATTGAGCTAAGGGAGGTCGAGTCATCAGTATCGGTGCTTCTCACAGTCAACTGAGGATTACTGCCCGTGGACTCTGGCCCGCTTGTCAAAGCGGGAGTGGTTGAGAAAGTCACGGGGGTTGAAGAGAAACTACTGAGAATCTGAGAAAAGTCAGAATCAAACTCAAACGAGCTGGCCGTAGTAGTAGGGCCCTGACCGGGAGTGTAAAATACAGTGGTCGGAGCCTCCGTGACCGTGACGGTAACGTGTTTAACTGACGAGTCGTCGTCAGGCGAGGTAGTGGTCGAGTCTGAGGTAGTGTCGTCCAAACGCGACAAAGATGACGAGAGCAGGTCCGAGTCTACAGTTGTTCCAAACGGCGAATAAGTCGATGTAGACTGTTCAGAGATCGGCACCAAGGTGTTGAGCGTCTGTGAGTCGGCGGGACCAGCTGAAGAAGATGTTGTTACATTTACAGTTACGATTTGTCGCTTGACGTTTGCCGGCAAATAATGGCGGGGTCTATCCTGAGCAGCAGCCTCGACGCAGTTAGCTGCCAAAGCAGCCAACACAAGACCATGGCAAACCGTGTTGTAGTTTACCATGGACAACGAGACAAATTACAGAGGTAACTGACTAGCTTCAAGATGGGGTAGGAAAAAGGAAAATGACCAAAAACTGGGGGTATAGAAACAACTTCAAAAAAGATGATGATGATGCAATGCAGTGATACCACGGGGTTGATGCACTGTTCTGGTTAGAAAAAAATTATAATAACGAAACGAGTGGTTCTCTTCCCGTTCTTTCCCAAAAAAAAAGGGGAATCAAATCTGAGACATTCAAGTGTAATATAAAAGAGAGTTTTGTTTTTCTTCTTGGGTGCAACCACGGTGTCAAGAAACTGTAATAAGTCTGGACAATGCCCCCCAAGTTTGGAAGCACGAAAACCCTTGACGGGCCAAAGCTCAGGCGCAAAACAAAAAACATCTCACAAAACAGCATGATTCTAAGATGATTAAGGGAGGTGGGAGAACCATTGTAACCCGGACTGGTGCATTAACGAGTTCTCCAGATGAGTTATTATTGTCGATAGTACTTACCTTACAAGAAAATTTAAAAAAACACACAATTGGGGGATTATGGTTTTTTGGTTTTCCTTTTCTTCTCACTGGCAAATTTATCGAAAGAATGAATATAGTTGGAATGCCGCGATAGTTGAGGGGGTGTTTTTTTAACGAAACAAACGGGGAAAAAACAGCTTTAGATGAAATGAAAAAAAGGCGGGATTGAGTCTAGAAACGAATGACGTGTAGGTAAGACGAAGAAGAAGCGAGTCTCAAGTTGTTGTCTAACTTTCTCTCTCGTTCAAATTCGACGCCTAACCACTGAAAACACTTATAAAACAAATAAAAACTAATTAGTTTTATTTGATTGTCAAATCCAGGACTCCAATCAATTTAAAGGCGAATAAAAATGGAGTGTCGCACTCTTTTTTGGGTGTGATAAAGGGGTACCCAAAAAAAACACAGATTCGACGGCGTTCCGGAAGAAAACCAACAGAAAGCCTGCAAAATATATAAGAATGTTAAAATGAAAACTATAATAAAAAAAAAGAGAAGATTAGTACCTGTCCTTTTTTTTTCCTCTTTACAGTTTCGTTTTAAAATATTGTTATATATCTTTAAACTGCTCTCCTGTTTACTATTTTTTTCCCTTTAGCTCCTCGTCGTAATCAAAAAGTGGTGGTGAAATGGACAAGAAATAGGCAGAAATCCTGAGAAAAGGGGGTGTGTGTGTAAGTGTGTGTGTCTATGTACTATGTGTGGTGATGATGGGCACACCACTAACTGGAACTATGTAGTGTATGATATGATTTACAGTAGCACAATGCCGGTAAATTAGCGACTTTTAATTTATTTTTCCTCGGATTAGTATGCAGCCCAGACACTAATAAATATAAATAACTCTGCTGCTGGTAAGGCGTGTACTGAGGTTAGGAGATGTTATCAAACCAGGTGGTAAAGTAGCAAGTGTAGTGATGCTTTAAAGGAGAACCTGGTTGTTTACAGTCTTAGTACAAGCGCTACATGGTGACAATAGTGAACTATGATATCATTATTACTATCTGAAATTAAAGATTAAATTGAGCTACGGTGTCTCATGAACTTTAATTCCAATTGTGTCATTCTTTTTATCAACGTTCCAGAACTTTGTAACTTACATTTTCTTCCTCATCCGTCTGCGCTATGGCTCTTCCTATCACATTCTTCAAAGCCACCTCATCCCCGTCAGTTTAAATTGTCAGATCGTCAATGATTTTCTTAAAAACTCCCTCGCTTAGTTAAGGTTGGGTTTTTATGTTTATGGTTAAGCCAGCAATCATTACTGTACCGGGAGAGAGCGGCGACATGATCGCACTGTACACTGGCTGATTTATCTACCAGATCTCTATGGTCGCCGGTTCTACGGTTCTCAACAATGATACATACAGTACACTACATACTGACAATAATGTCCAGATTGAATCCGCATTAAGTGAACTCCACATAACTACTTCGTCGTTACACGCGTCTCTCTATGTAATTTCGGTCTCCTTCTTCTCACTAATTGAAACTGTAAATCCTGAAACGCTGATCTGCATTCTCTAACCAATAACAGCATAAGATCGTCAGAAAAGGAGTGCATTAGTCCGTGCGGCCCCAGCCTAGTTAGGCAAAATTTGTACATGCCTAATGACAGCAGAATCCACGATTTTAAGGAGAAAAAGCATCCACATAGGCTGTCAATTGAATGGACGGATCTGGCCAAGAAAGCCTGTTGCAAGATCCACCATGATTGGCAAAAGTTTAAATCTCATTCCATAGCTGGATCTTTTGATCTTTGGATCGTTTGGATCGTGTTGAATCTGGATCGATTGGTACCGGCCAAGTCAAACCTCACATGTTTATACATAGCTTATATTGGCATTCACATCGCAGATGTAACATTGTACAGTACTCGCCTGTTTACTGCAATACAATTGGTCGGCACGCCGATTGCCCTACACTACTCATTTTTTTCTGGGCAGGCGAGAGTCCGGTTTGATTGCTGAGGATGCATACTGTGTTCGGTGGTCAGGGCTAGGTTACACGGTTAACTTCCGCTCAGAGCTGGGCAGGAATTTAAACCTACATCGATTGTTGAGCTATGACATGGTTCAACAAACCTGTGGAGTGGCAATGTTCTGAGTGTTAGGGATATATAGAGTAGAGTATTGTGAACTGGAGTCTCTTCTTTTGTGTTTTACCTGTTTTATCGTAGTGGTTTATTTTATTGCTCTGGTAGTTCATTGAGTCATTCTATATATAGCTGCAATATATATGTAACCCCTAAATTGGTTTCATACTAATAGTCTCACTACAATCCACAAATACTTCGCAAAACCGTAATCAAAAAATTCCAGATAGACATCTTTCTATTAACGATACCCAAAGCAAAGATTTGAACGGCGAAAGGACCCTATTTTACCACAATGTATATACAGAGTCAAAGCTCAAGCTAGAACTACCCCTACATACTGCAGCGCAAATCCCCATCTAATCGGGAGATAATATACACAGATATATGCATTTATACAGGTAAATATGAATAAATAATTAATATTAATCAAGTTTAAATAATACTAATAGGAGACCAGTCGGTAGCTCCAAACAACAGGCGGGAAAGTTCTTCAAAACTCAGGTCTGGCAGAACTTGCGCTGGAGACTCACCACCATCCCACACAGCGTCAGCACCAGACCGGATTTCATACTTTTCCATCACAACCTGCACAAACTGAAGGGCAGCTCGAAGCTCAATCGAGTGGTATCGCCAATTAGGGCCATAGTTCTTGGGCATGGCATGCTTTGTTACTCTGATCAGAACGTTGAGGTCGCTAACATAGGGATACAAGACATCGGCGGGCAGAGTCAAAATATCCTGCGGGTCGTACGCCAGAAGTGAATCTATGGCTGCCACGGAGTTATTCCCGCGGTCACTTTCAAATCCCAGCAGAATCGTCAGTGTCACCATTCTCATGAACAGTTCGCCCACTTTATGGAAATATGTTGCATGGTGTCCGTACGCGCTCTCTGACACCCCCGGTTGTGAAATTGAGTCTATTTGCGCAAAAAGTGAATTTAACAACAACGCCGATGCCAACCAGTATCTAAATGCTTCAACCCGAGAAGCTGACTTGCTTAAGTGGAGTTGAATTGACACAAGCGCATCGAGAATGTTAAGACAAAAGGCCTCATGTTCCACGGTCGAGACATATGAACCTTTAAAAAGTATCTTTCGAGATAAAAGGACATCACGGACACGATGAATATGGGCCTGGAGCCTGACATGTTTCCCGACATCATCATTTAGATAGCTGGTGATATCCCTGAGAAGAGATATTCTGGCGCTATGGTCCCAGTCATCGTGATTTGGCGTCAAATAACCACACAAATGAAGACCCACAGGCGTACCAAGCTGAAAGCTCTGCCAACAGTCCTCATATAGTATGAGGCGCCACATGCATTTTAAAGACTCCCTGAAGCCATCAGAAGCGATACCGTACGTTATGTCAATATTGCTATGAAGACCCATCCGTACGGCCACGCTCGTGATCTGATCAAATAGTGATGCCAAGTGAGACAGACCGTCGCAAGCTTCAGAGTCAAAGTCGTAGCGTCTCCTGTAGATCCACAGCAGCATGAATGCCTGAAGACACAGGAAGTTGAGATCGAAAAAGTGATGCAGCACCAGACGTTCAGTAATGCCCGCAATATCTTTTCTCCGGTCGGTCTGGGAATCGCCCATGCAGCAAAGGAGCAGCACAATTGAGAGTTTAACGGGTTCAGTGTTTGGCAGTAGCTCGCCACTATTGCTGTCAAAGCACTGGCTAAGGTATTCCATTATCGTCGGTTGATCGAAGCACAGAGTGCAAGGTGATTTTATGGCAAAGAAGTCGTAAATGCAACGAGCGATCTCGTCATATGGCGGAAGAATGGTCCCCAGACGGCGTATGTCCTCCCCCATGGTCGTTCCTCTAACGAGAGACAGTGGCATGTCACCCAGACGACGCTTCTCCTCCAGAGCTGCAAGCTTGTACTTGGAAACATGTTGCACCGCTTGCTTCAGATCAAGCATGTTCCTGACCTGCACCATTATGCTTTTGAAGCACGTTGGCCCAAAGTACCGGAACTTGTACGGCAGGAAGTCGTAACTGAACTTGAGAGGCAGCACGCTCAGATCAAGCACTGGGTCGTCCTCAACAACTGCCGGCTGAGATACCGGGGACGACACAGATGACGACACTGTAGCTGAGGTAGTCGACGAGGCCCAACGTGAAGGGTTTGACTCCTCGACACTGAATGGAGCATAGTGGCAGGTTTCTCCGAACCTTTGGCAGCTGGAACAGCACGGCTTTGCTCGATCGCACTTGATTTTGCGAGTCTTGCAGTTGGCACAGGACCGGGAAATTCTTCGGACTTTTCGCCTGATATCTGTCTGATGCTGAGTCATTTAATCTGAGGTTAAGAAGCAAACATAATCACTAGCGAGACGAAGTTTCTGGGCCAAATTAATCTACTCCATGGAGTTACTCACGTCGATCGGCAACGGGATTTCCCTATCGATCCCCCGGCCGTGTCGCTTGCACTCGGCCGAGGGGAGCTTAAATCCGAGCTTAGACCCTTTGACAAGTGCTTCGCTTGAAGGATATAAAAATCATAAAAATGCCATGGTGGACGGCCGTAGCTCAGTTTTCGCATCGCTGGAATGTCAAGTATCATGAGCGAACATGATCCTGAAAAGAATCTGATTGAGCAGACCGGGCAACGCGCTCAGGGGGAAGCAGGAGAACATGAAGAAGAAGAACATGAAGAGGACGCCAGCGCATATTACCTCACAGGGGTCAAGCTGTACTCTTGTGTGGTCAGTGTGGTTTTCTGCGTCATGCTGTCGGCATTGGACCAAACAATTGCCAACACGGCCATCAAGGGCCTCGAGGCTAGCTTCCATGACTTCGGAAAAATAGGCTGGGTTACGTCAGCATTCATGCTGCCCATGGCGGTCCTGTCTCTGCTATGGGGCCGGTTTGGCATGCTGTTTGGCCGGCGCAGCTGTCTACTGGCCTCTGTGTTTCTGTTTGAGCTGGGGTCCCTTGTGGCCGCTGTGGCACCGTCAATGAACGTTTTCATCGGTGGCAGAACCATCACAGGGATCGGCGCCGCTGGCATCCAGACTGGCTCATTTATCGTTATCTCCGAGGTAGCACCTGTGTCCAAGCGGGGCCTCCTAATATCGCTCATCTCTTTGTCTGTGGTTCCGGCAGCTGTTCTCGGTCCGCTGATTGGTGGTGCTTTCACCAACTCGACCAAACTCACTTGGAGATGGTGCTTTTACATCAATCTCCCGTTTGGCGGGCTCGCAGGCTTGTTCCTGTTGTTCTTCTATCATCCACGACGCACCCCGAACATGTTTGCCCACATACAGTGGAAGGTGTGGCCCGAATGTATTGTGAAGCTGTCCAAGACCACTGACTTCTTTGGAGTCATCCTGTTGAGCGGGTCATGGGTTCTCCTGTTGTTAGGAATCTCGCTCTCCAGCAATGCGGCATCCTGGAAAACAGCGCTGGTGCTGTCATTGACGATTATTGGTGGCCTCATTTTCATATTTGGAATTGTCTACGAATTCTGGCTATATCGCACAAACGGCAAGTCGTACAATATCCCCCTTCTTCCAAAGGACTGGATCGCTATACGCGGTGTCCTATTCCCGGGACTTGCTCTGTTCTTTAGTTCCATGGCATTTTTTGCCGTGCTCATGTACGTTTCCATTTACTTTGAGCTTGTGCTAGATCACTCTGCACTCAATGCTGGCATTAACCTCTTGCCAGTGGTTCTATCTGCGATTCCTGCGTCTATTACCAGTGGTATTCTGGCCTCGAAAAAGATGATCATGAAGCCACAGCTATTGCTAGCCAGTGCTCTGCTTGCAGTTGGCTGCGGTCTCCTCACCAGGTTTGACATAAACACGTCTACTGGTACTCACATCGGCTTTCTTATCTTTATCGGCTTGGGATACGGGTTCACTGTGCAATCGGCTATGTTGAGTGCTCAAGTTACAATCCCAGGAGACGCAGTCACTCGTAAACTCATAGTGACGTCTTTCCTAACTTACAGCCGAAGTCTCGGGGCTGCTGCCGGTGGCATTGTTGCTACTGCCATTTACACAGCTGTGGCTGACGACAGGCTTTCGAGGAGCGGACTGTTTGGCACATCACCGGATGTAAACACCGTCCAGGCAGCAGACCGGTCTAGTCTATCGACACAGGAGGTGGAAGTTGTAATTAACGCATTAGAAGAAGGACTGCATGCGGTATTCTGGATGGCTCTTGGAACGGCTGTCTTGATGTTTGTATGCGCAGTATTTGTTCACAAGGACCCCTCCAAAGCCGTGAAAGCTCCGGCTCCCAGTGAGCAGGCTGCTGCTACGACTACGACCGGAGAGGAAGATGCGGTGAAGACTGTGGACGAAAGTTTGAGAGAAGGTGCAAAGGAAGAAGTGTGAGCATCAAGGAAAAAGCTGTAATTAGAATTTTAATTAGTTGAAACTATATAATTATTAAATGGGATCCCAGATAACCTCACATGCATATGTAAGGATGAGCAGCATAAGCTACCTCTAGGAGTTAGAACGCCTAAGCGAGATGCGGATCGACATGTCCAAAAATTTAAAGGTTTATATACCATAATAGTTGCAAGTTTACGGAGTGGGAGACGGGAGCATAGATGCTTTAGAGATTTTTACTCATGTACATATTTTCACAAGTATTGCGACCGTTCCGTGGACACTATGTCTCATACAGACGATGTATCCTATATATGCACCCATTAAGGCACTAACATATTGACACTAGTAGCAGTCCTTTTCACTCTCGACCATAATCTCCTCTAGCAACCTCACAACGGCTAACTTCGTACTATTGAGTAGAAAACTACATAATATTAAAATTGCTGAACCTTTAGTCAATAATACTATTCCCTCGGTCCGGTCATACGGCTCAAGGTGTCACATGACCTGCATATATACGACTCGATGATCCGAATACTTCATGAACTCTACAACTTGATGTTAGCATCTAATAGATTAATACTCCTGCGGAACTGTAGAAGTTTGTATTCCGTAGGCCGTCACTATTCAGTAGACCATGGACTGAGTGCGTACAAGCAAAAAGAAACTCCGAAAGCCGCTAACCAGATCCACTTCAGCAATATGACGCTCTCGTTTCGGAGCATAAAATTCGAAATGACGAGTTTCAGAGGGGTAAGTAGGGCCAAATGGAAACTGGATCAAATGGAACCTAGGCTAATGGAACCTAGACCAAATGGAAACCCCAGGCATTTCGTATGCTAACGAGGCATTCTGGGCTCGCTTCAAGACCTGCATACCGGACTGGCCAGGTACAGCCCACCCAAAGTTACTTCGCCTTCGAGTTCGGTATTCTCCAAACTCGGATCGCTCTTTCATAGTACTACCAAGGTACATGGACAGCCACAAGGAATATATCTGTGGGGAGACGTTGGGTGTGGAAAGACCATGCTCATGGACATGTTTTACACCACCATCCCCCAGCATTTGTCCAAGAAACGGATCCATTTCCATGCATTCATGCAAGATGTCCATAAACGAGCTCATAGACTTCATGAAAAGCACGGTAAGGACTTTGACACTGCACCGGTCATTGCAGGAGAAATTGCGCAAGAAGCGAATGTGTTATGTTTTGACGAGTTCCAAGTCGTAGATATCGCCGATGCCATGACCCTGCGTCGGCTCATAGATTACTTTTACACCCAGCATGGGGTGGTGACGTTTATGACGTCCAACCGACCCCCCGATGATTTATATCAAGATGGAGTGCAGCGGAAATCGTTTCTTCCATGTATTGAACAGATTAAACAGCATAATCGGGTTATATGTTTGGATAGTGACACCGATTACCGAAAAATAGATCGGCCCAGTAGTGGGAACTATTTCTTCCCTCCACACGGCAAGAACTTGAAACATGTGCAAAAGGAAGCTGACGAGCATGCCGATAAATGGTTTGAGTACTTTGGTCAGGGAGCTGAACCAGAGTTCAACACTCACCTCGAAGTTTGGGGACGGCCAGTTTTGATCCCAAAAAGTGTGCCAGGACGAGTAGCTCAATTCACGTTTGATCAGCTGTGTATGCATCCGCTGAGTGCTGCTGACTACCTGGAAATTACTCGAGCCTTTCCCGGAATAGTGGTAACTGACATTCCAACGTTGTCGACTCGTCAGAGTGATGTCACAAGAAGGTTTATTACATTCCTGGATGCTGCCTATGATACAAAAACAAAAGTAGCTGCCACTGTAGCAAAGCCTTTTGAGACTTTATTTACTGGAGCTGAGCCAGGACTTATAAAGAAGGTAGTGCAGGAAGCAGAAAAGTCATTTGAGGATGTTGATGCTGATTCTGATATCCTGTCCGACTCGTCATTGTTTAGAGGAGAAGAGGAGAAGTTTGCATTTGCAAGGACGTTGAGTAGATTGAAGCAAATGTCCAGTAAGCAGTGGCTGGATCAGCTGGTATTAGAGTAGCTTGTTGGAACAGTAATTACAGTTCGACTCTTCATTGTTTAGAGGAGAAGAGGAGAAGTTTGCATTTGCAAGGACGTTGAGTAGATTGAAGCAAATGTCCAGTAAGCAGTGGCTGGATCAGCTGGTATTGGAGTAGTTGTCGGAACAGTAATTACAGTTTACTGATGTTACAATTTGAAGCCTAGCCATGTCATACAGTCAGTACTATGAAGCATTGACTATAAAGCCTATTAAGTTAATTGTTGTAGAGATAAAAGTCTATTAAGTTAATCGTGTAGAGATAAAAGTTGTCGATGAAAATTCCCCAAAATTGCGCCAGAGATCATGCTCTTCTCCAATCTTGCACCCTACACTCTGGTCACCAAACCCTTAGAAAACAACATCCACATCCTCATCCTCAGCAGTAACATCCTGAGTCTCCTCTTGAGGCCCTGCCCCAACCACTGCCTCGTCCTTTTGCTTCCTTGCAGCCTCTGCAGCCTCATTATCTCTCTGTTTCTTATTCTGAACCTTTTTCAGCCTATAAAACTCCTCTCTGTCCAGTTCATCCAACTCACTATTAATGTATGCAATCGTATTCTCTGTTCGAGGAATAATAACATGCTCAATAGCATTGACTCGACGATTAGTGACTTTGATCACTTCATCCAGAATCACAAATGCAGTTTGTAGTGATGCCAGCTGAACCAGTGTCTCGACAGCCTGGCTATACACATGTCTAGCCTTTTGAACCTGCTGGCCTCCTTTACCGAGACCAGCCATCTGGAAGTCACTGGTGTTTTCGTCTATCTCTGCTTCAAACTGAGGCAAATACACTCCCGAGACGTTCTCCTGTCTGGTCCTGACCTTGAACCGGGCACTTCGCACCGACTCCTGAACTTGATATCCGACATTGTCGCCTGTAGCGTACGACACTTCGGCCAGACTAAACGCAGCCGTCTGCATGACTTTGCCCATCTTCCTTTTCGCTTCGTCAATTCGTCGTGTGATTTCTCTGAACCGTTTGGTCAGTGCTTCAGATTTCCTCTTTAACAAGCTATGGCCCTGGGTAGCACCTTTGAGTTTACCCTTCATGAGCGAAAGGGTCATTCGTGTAGGAAACACAGCTTCACTTGTTAGGGATTGTAGGCGAGTATATGCAGTCAAAACAATCAATTGGTTTACAAGTGTGTCAAGACGAGGACTCTATATGACTTACCGATTCCCTGCTCCGGACATGGCTAATAGATGTGTGGTTGATACAAGACTTAACTCAGCTTAACGGAATCAATGACATTTGGTGATGTTTTTGGATGATTAATTAATTACGTCAAAAGTGCAGGGCCGATCCGCCGATCAATCGCATCTTTACCTAAATATTTCATTTTGGCATCAGCTGTCGCCATCAGAAATACCATGCTCCCTCTAATTCAGTTGCCCTCCCTAACTGAAGAGGACCTGCCGTACGAGCAGGAGATAGTGAAAAACCCCCATGACTTGAGCACTTGGCTGCGTTACGTCGAGTTCAAAGAACATTCTCCAATTGCGCTGAGATGTTTTGTGCTGGAGCGCGGCTGCAATGCCCTGACGAGGTCGTACAAACTGTGGAAAATGCTGCTGGATCTTCGGCGGCAAAGGATAGAGGGGCTCAACAGTGCGAGGTTCCATCAAGAGTACGTGCAGCTCAACGGCTTGTACGAAAAGGCTCTGATTTTGCTGCACAAGATGCCCCGAATATGGACAGATTACCTGGAACACCTGCTGGGCCAAACTGATCTGTGTTTAATTCGCCAGACTTTTAATCGTGCATTACAGGCATTGCCGAGCACACAGCACCATCGAATATGGCCGCTGTTCCTGCGCTTTGCCAATGAAAAAGCCAGCCCCAAAGTGGCTGCCCAGGTCTGGCAGCGCTACATTCAGTTCAATTCCGCTGAAATAGAAACTTGCATTGAAACTCTGACAAAACTAGGGTTCTACGACCGAGCAGCTAAACTGCTGGTGCGCGTGCTCGACGACCCCAAGTTTATGTCGACCAAGGGCAAATCGAGGTTTCAACTATGGGAGGACCTTTCCGAACTTCTGGTTCACCATTCTTCCAGTATACAGGACCTCAATGTAGAACAGATTATAAGGTCTGGAATTAAAAGATACACAGATCAGGAGGGTCGTCTATGGGTTCTGCTAGCCACGTACTGGATCAATTGCGGAGAACATGAAAGAGCGAGAGATATTTTCGAAGAAGGACTTTCCACTGTCTTGACCGTTCGAGATTTCAGTCAAGTTTTTGACAGCTATGTCGAATTTGAAGAATCACTTGTGACCAAGTACATGGAAAGCGAAACAGAGGACACGGTAGTCGACAGACGAATAGAGGCACTCGAGCTTCTTATGGACAGAAGACCGTTTTTGCTAAATGATGTCTTGCTGCGGCAAGACTCCAACAATGTCAACGAATGGGAAAAACGAATAGCTCTGTGGGCCAACAATAAAGAGCAAACCGTTCTCACCTACGAAAGCGCGATCGAGACCATTGTGCCTCGAAGAGCAAATGGGAAACTGTATCAACTGTGGGTCAATTATGCTAAATTTTATGAAACAGTCGGAAAAGACATTCAGACTGCTAGGGCGATATTTGACAAAGCGACAAAAGTCCCATTCAAATCTGTCAACGAATTGGCTGAGACCTGGATTGAATGGGCTGAAATGGAACTTCGTCACGAAAACTTTGAACAAGCGGTGAAAGTCATGCAGAAGGCAACACAGGGACCCAAAGTGTCAAAAGTGGACTATTTCGACGAAAGTCTGTCACCCCAAGAACGGTTACACAAGAGCATGAAACTGTGGTCGTTTTACGTGGACCTGGCAGAAAGCGTCGGTGAACTAACCGACGTGAAACCATTGTACGATAGAATCTTCGATCTACGGATCGGTACTGCTATGACAGTTGTAAATTATGCAAATTTATTGGAGGAGAATGATCACTTTGAGGAGTCTTTCAAAGTTTACGAACGAGGACTGGACCTGTTTCCTTATCCAATAGCGTTTGAGCTGTGGAATCTCTATCTCAACAAGGCTATCAAGAGGAAATTGAGCATTGAAAGACTGAGGGACTTGTTTGAACAAGCGCTAGAGGGATGTCCGTCCAATTTTTGCAAATCGCTTTATTTATTATATGGAAAACTAGAAGAGGATCGGGGGCTGGTTAGCAATGCAATCAAGATATACAGTCGTGCCACCCAGGCAGTCGATGCAAAGGACCGACTTGAAGTATACCGATTCTATATATCGCGAGTTGCCGAAAACTTTGGCTTGGCTGGTACTCGCCCAGTTTTCCAAAAGGCAGTTGACGAGCTTAATGACCACGATGCAAATATCGTTGTCCAAGACTTTATTGATGTTGAAGAGAAATTGGGTGAGACCGAACGAGCTCGTGCTCTATTGGGATATGCGAGTCAATTCAACGATCCAGAACTGGACGTAGCATTCTGGGATAAATGGGACAACTTTGAGGTGGAGCATGGTAATGAGGACACCTACAAGGAAATGCTGCGGATTAAACGCTCAGTGAAGGCGCAGTTGAGCAGAGATATCCGGCAACTTGCACGGAAAGCGGGACAAGATGATGACGGGGACCAGTCAGAAAATCCTTTGGAAGCATTGGAAAAGCAGGTCACTGCTCCTCTTGGCTTTGTAGCAAGCGGTGAAGTGGTTGGTGGCCCTAAAGTGATACAAGAGCCTACAGAAACCTCAAACCCTGATGCCATTGATATTGATATTGACGCTTAATCTTTAATATATATAATTTATGTACAGAAAGTTTGATGATGTCGTTTTCTACGTTTTTGTTGTTTCGGTTTCCTCAATCAAAACCCTCCATAAACGATCAGTAAAGACTTTGGCATCCTCGTCTAAAGTTATCTCCAGCTCGCCTAGCAAATCCTCAGCAGACTTGTGGTCTTTTACATGTTGTACAATGAAATTAATGAGATCATCTTCCTGAATGCCGAGAAATTCAATGATGTTGGTAGTGACAAATGGTCGTATGACATCCTCCAAGATGTTCTCACCCAGTTTATCCCATTTAATGGGCCACTTAAATAATTCGTCCGAGTCGTCCGGCAACTCTGGACGTGGTTTAGGCAGAGACAACGGCTTGAGAGGTTTCTTTTCTTCTTCGTCCTCCACTCGCCACATCTTGTCGGCATGAGCTGGTTGTTGAGGCTGTGGTTTCTTTGGGGGAGCTGATAATGATAATGATATTTTCCCCACTCCAGAGGGAAGTTTTGAAGTAAGCGTCTCTGCTCCACCATTCTCTGCTATTTCGCGAGCCTCCTCTTCTTCGTCCGCCTTATCAGCGGCAAGCTCTCGACCTTTAATATACATTCGCGATTTGACCCAACCAGCGTGATTGTAATAGTATTCCATAGTACTTTTCGCCGGCCCGTCGTCATCACGGAACTCGGCGAATTTGGCCAGATCTCTCATTCGAGCATCTTCCACTCGGCTCTCCCAGGTCTGATCTTTAATCCGTTCTCTTTCTAGAGCATCTGCTCTAGCTTTTTCTCGAGTTAGCCATCGCTTTTCCTGTTGTTGGAATTGCCAGTCCAGTTTCTGATTTCTCTTTTCGTGCTTCTTCTTCTCAATGGTTTCATCGTCATCAGAATCTTCGCTTTCAGACAGGGTGGAGTTCCCGTTATCATTTTCTTTGGAAGTCTTTGTGGCAGAACGGGTTGCGCCAATCGTATTTTGCAATGCTTGAGCAGATGTTATCTCTATGCGTTGATGTCGTTGTTTTTCGTATTCTTCTTCAGCGGCTACTCTGCCCTTTTCAAGTCTTAGCGACCGCTCCCTGAACTCTCTGATATCCTCTTTGACTGTGGTCAGATCAACGCCGGGAAACTCTTTCGCCAGCTCGTGAAAATCACTCAGTGAAGCGTTTATGACGCTCATGACCTCGGCACCATCTTGGTCAGCCTGGCCAACGGCCGTGGCACCATTTGATGCAGTACTGACCGTGATTTTTACCACTTTCTCCCAGGATAAAAAAACGTTTGAGATCTGTCTAGCCAGGTTGTCAGGCGGCATCCGGGCCACAGACTGAACAGTTACATTGGGATATTTGGCAGCCAACCATCGGTGTGTGTTTTCCTCGGCCACAGCCGTCAGCTCAACATCAGTTTCCTCCTCGGCACCTTCTTTCAGTCTACATTTGACTTTGGGCAACACTTCCAAAGCGACTTTGACCGACTGGCCGTTGACATATCGCACAAACGCCATGCTTCCAGGGCGGCCATTGACCTGGGTCACCCGGTAGAGCGACTCGAACCCGGGGATTAGTTCAAAACATCTTTGGACCGGAGCATCCGCCATTCCGACGGGTAACCCTTTGACGAAGACCGTGCGCAGCTGCTCGTCGGTCGTCATGGGGAACAATTTCATTGGTTTTTTGCCATCTTTGCGGCCATTGAAAGCTTGTTAGGGACACTACGGAAATAAAAACTTCACGCACTTAACCTACCATCATTGCGATACATTGATACTATACATGAAGAATTCTTAAAATTACATCCATGAAAGATCCTTGGTTGTCGTCCTGATCTGGATGGTGAAGCGGCGCGAGTACTGGCGGCTCATGTGCGGCTCCAACCTTGGCCTGTATTAACAAGCTTGATCGATATCGTTTATATAATTATCGATATATATCACTTAAGAGTCTGTGAATGAGTTGACACGTTCGAAAAACAATACAATGAAAGAATGTCTAAATTACTACAACCATTTATAATCTCCAAGATCCGGCTTGGCAGCTATTACATGCAGGAAAATGGAGTCAAGCGCTGGTACTTTGACGGGAACAACGTCCATCTCGTGCAATTAACCGCGCTGCACGAGAATGGAGCAGGTTCATCACGAGGTGGAGATGAAATGGGCCGGAAATATATACTGGCCGATGCCACAGACGGTGTTGTGACAATACCGTGCATACTTCTGGGCGAGGCGTACGAACAATATGACCGAGCAGAGCACTCAAAGTTTGCGTACATGGTTTTGAACAGTTTGGTCCAAGTGCATCTCAGAGAGCTTGTGTACTTGAAACAATTTGTAATTGATCGGATTAGATCTAAGAGAGAGACGCTAGCGGGAGTAGAGATGGAGTTTGGTCTACCTGGTCCGGACACATTGCCAGTGTTCACTGTTGATCGATGCGAAGTTGTGTCAAGATTGAAAGGGCCGTCTAGCAGCGATCTGAATGGCAGTAATGGTGGAGCGGTGAATTTCTATCCGTCTCAACGAATGAGCGGTGGCTTCGGTCCGGATCCACTGGATCGTCGAAGAATGTCGAATCTGGACAGTCTTGCTGGCCTCGCTCTGAGCTCAAGGCGCCATATCCCGTCATTATCGCCGGTGCTGGATCAATCTTTTGATCTCGAACTGAACAATGAAAGTGCACAGAGCTCCCAGAATCAATGGTGGAGAACAGACGCAGAGGACCTGCATTTTGGAGAGGATTCCGAGATGACGGGTAAGAGAAGCAAGAAAAGGAGGAGACAAAAAGCAAAAAGTGACAGTCAGTCTACCGCCAGTACTAGCTTAAATACTCTCGTCCCACCCCGCAGACCAAGTGCAGTTGTACTGCCGGTATATCCTTCGGTTGACGAAAGCGAGTTTAACAATGTCAACAGTTTTGGAATTTTATTGGAAGCTGCAGCTCACGAGAGCGTTGGCATCGATGAAGATGATGCCAATTTGCAGCAAGATGATTCAGAAATCGCAGTTCCTCAGGATCTCCATCCGGGACCCACACCCCCTCTTCCAGCGAAAAGTACTCCAAAGCGATCTCGCGGCAGACGTAAAGCTTCAAAAGTCACCACCTCAAAGCCGATCCCAAAACCGACTCCACAGGCCATCGCCAAACCAACCGAGGCCGACATAATAGAAGTTTCCTACAAGGCCAAGCATACACAGCATCCCCCCAAAGCATTGATCTCTGCCACTCGTCCTTACTCACTCTCAAAAACCACCTATAGCATGCATAAAAGACATATTCTTGCATATTTGCATCATCGTGCCAATGAGTTATGATTATTTATTATAATAAAAAGTCATTATTTGATATTTTTTAATATATATTATTTATTTAGCTGAAACTCCTTTCAGTCTCTCAGGGTCAGCTCAAACACTTTCTAGCTTGACATCTCCCAATGCATGTGCCCTCTTCCAGAACTTTGACACATGTCGAGATCCAGAATCGCACAGGATGGTCACTACCGTGTGACCAGGCCCTAGCTTCTTCGCAATCTCATAGGCACCCACACAATGCACTGCAGACGAGCTCCCTATGAATAGTCCGTCGTTGTCAATTAAATATTTGGCCATTCTCAAAGCCTGTTCATCTGTAACCCGTACTGCATCATCTATCAGCTCTCTTCCTGCTTCCAAGTTCCGAGTCACACGATTAATCCCAATTCCTTCGATTATAGTGTCGACCTGATGTCTTCTTCTAGTTCCTTCCCGTTCTTTTACGTCAAACATCACTCCATGCTTAATTTTGTTGTACAGACCACTCCCCTGAGGGTCAGCGAGGACTGTGAGAAGATGGGGTAGCTTCTCTTTCAGATACAGTGATACTCCGGAAATGGTGCCTCCAGTGCCAGCTCCAGTTACAAATGCATCTATTGAGCCATTGGTCTGGCTGTAAATTTCTGGCCCAGTAGTCTTGTAGTGCACATGCCAGTTTGCTTCATTTTCAAACTGGTCTGCAAACAAAGCTCTCCGGGGGTCATTTGGATCATCATTGATCTGCTGGGCAGCTTTGCGAGCGAAATTCACGTACTGATTCTGGTCCACAATGCTAGCAGGCCGCACTTCATGGACCACGGCGCCGAGATTTTCAAGAAGCGAAACTTTCTCCCTTGAAGTGTCATCTGGCACAACGATATGAGCAGTATAGCCTTTCGCCCTACACAGCATGGCGAGAGAAATCCCAGTTGATCCCGAAGTACCTTCAAAGACCATGTCGCCAGAATTGGGCCGTATAAGCCCTTTTGACTCGGCTTCTTCGACTATAGATAAAGCCACTCGGTCTTTGGCACTACCAGCAGGGTTTTGTAGTTCCAATTTGCCCAGCACAGTACAACCGGTGGCTTCGGATAAACTCTTGATCTTCATCATCGGAGTATCGCCGATGAGACCAGGGATGCCATCTTTGGGGGTGTACGCGGTCGCACGACGGGAGTTCGTGACGTACGAGGTGACTAGGTAGGTGACAGTAGCTGTTACCAGCACAGCCAGTGAAATCTGTTGATATCTAAAGGGCATATATGATCATGGAAACCAAGTATTCAGATTAAACACAGATATGCACACAAAACTCAGATTAAACACAGATATGTGCACACAAACACAGATTAAACACTGATATGCATACACAAACACAGATATGTACGCACAAACACAAATCCTTTTTCTTAACACACATAAACACAGGGATTTGACAGGTGCAGAGCGATGATGCTATAGGGTTCGGTCAATGCTATAAACTGTGAATTGAACTGTATTAATTATTTAGATATTCCGTGGCAAAACCGTATGTCTCAAAGTCAATTCAGAGTTTGTAAGTGTGTATAAGAGGACACGTCGATTCGTTTACTGACTGCTTAGAATATAGCTTTGCAAGACTTTGTCTAAATGATGATATCATTATGGTGGACTCAAAATATGACAGCATTACCCTCCCTTTCAAACCTGGGGTAAACACAACCCGGAAGAGGGGTTCCTTCTCTATGCAGCCGTTTTCCACTGTATACAATTGCGATCTACAGTCTATAACGGGGTGTACCGAAATTTTTTTAATGGGTATTCATTAAAGTTTTCTTTGGTTTGTATCTTTAAAATTTTAGTTTCCAGCTTAGCGCACCTCCACGCACCTACCACGCTCTAAAACTTATTTAACATTGCATCCAACATCTGACTAAGTGCATTGTTAGCCAAAGAATCTATAAAACTAAGGCAAAGGGAAAGTACTACGACCAACTTCCCCACTGCTTACCCTTATTTTTCCGTATTCCTGTACGATTCGGTAGGATTCGGACTTTTAGCGTTGGCGTTGTTACAAGGCACGAAAACTACAAAAATACGAAGGAATCTTAAAGACGACCAGGACCAAAATTCCACGAGAGTGAAATATTTCTTCTATTTTTTGGGGACCACACGCTTGACAAATAGAGCAATCACAAGAACCATACAATCAAAACATAAAAACTAGAGAAATAATACAACTGCACTCTGCGGACAACCGGACGGCCTGCACATTTTACTGCGGAGTTGAGAGAGTCAAGGTGAAACATTAAAGTCAATATAACGAAGACGTAGATTATTGCAAAAACGACACGACACGAGCAATTAATTTATACTCCAATTAATTTATTTGTGAAGGACTGAATGCACTGAGGTGTCAGAAATAATAGCAATAATTTCAAATTCGTCGTCATGGCCGAGAACGATGTGATGGTCAAAGCCGAAGCGGGCAAAGCAGCAGCAGACGCAAAAGCAGAAGCCGAAGCAAACAAGGCGAAAAACAGCTTTATTCGTGCGAAAGCACGGGCCTCAAGAGCGTGCGAAATTTGCCACGCCAGAAAAGTGCGATGCGATGTCACGGTTCATATGCCATGCACCAATTGCGTCGCGTTTGGTTGCGAGTGTAAAATCCCCGAAGTGCGCCAGAGGAAGGCGAACAAAAAGTCGTCCAAGAAAGGAAAGAAAGACAACGGCAACGACGACGACGGAGAAGGGTCTGGTAATGAAGGCTCGTCTGCGAAAAGTGCCGACGAGAAAAAACCCAGTTTGAGCTCGCAGGATACCTGGAAACGGGTCCTGGACACCAAAATCCCAGAATCCGGCAAGGTAGCTTTCCTGGGGTCCACGTCAAATATAAACATGATTTTGGACAGCAACGTCGACAGTGAATCGTACTACTTGCAGGTGGTGGGAGTCAACGGGGAGGGCTCCTCCAGAATCAACGAGATGGACAAAGAAGAGATTGAGATTCTGAAAATGAGAGCTGCGTTTCTGCTTCCAGCCAGAGAGTTGTGCGACGATCTGATAGAGTGCTACTTCGAAAAAGTGCACCCCTTCATCCCCATTGTAAACAGGACACAGTTTATGAGACGATACAACGACCCCTCGTCACCGCCATCGTTGCTACTGGTGCAAGCGATTCTGATAGCTGGCTCTCGAGTATGCAGGAACCCAGCTCTGTTGGACTCGGAAGGATCGCCACGACTTGCCACTTTGACTTTCTACAAACGGGCCAAGGCTCTGTTTGACTGCAATTACGAACTAGACCGGATTGCCATGATTCAGGCGGCGATTCTCATGGGATGGTGGTCGGATGGGCCGGAAGAAGCCACCCGAAATGTGTTCTACTGGACAAGAGTGGCCATATCAATTGCACAAGGTGTCGGGATGCATCGTAGCGTGGAAAAATCGAAAATGCCAGACATTGAAAAACGAATGTGGAAACGAATATGGTGGGGGCTGTTTGTACGAGACAGAAGTACAGCAATGGCGATGGGCCGTCCAGTCATGATCACTCTAGAAGACTCTGATGTGCCAATGATCACCCAGGAGGATTTTAATGAAGATGAGCCAGGCAAACCCAGTCCATATCCTTTGAATATGGTCCATGTATTATATTTTATTCATAACGTTCAGCTATGTGAAATAGCTGGCATGATTTTGAGCCAGCAATACTCTATTGGTGCCGAAACGTCTCGAAGACAAAACAAGATTCTGGACATTAGCCATTGCGACATGGCTATGGCGTCATGGATGAACAGACTGCCTCCGGAGTTGAAATACTCTGTCCGGGACCGGAAAAACCACGAGTTCTTTAAAGCTCTATTGCACATTCAGTATTATACCATGCTGTGTTTGTTGCACCGGTCAAATATTGTTCATGGACGAACCGCCAAGACGCCAACTGGCCAGTATCCGTCATGGGGCATTGCTTTCCAAGCAGCCCACATGATAACTCGTATTTTGGAAAATATCTCGATGATAAACTCGATGAGTGACTGCCCTGCTGCTGTGGTTTATAGTATTTTCTCTGCGATGATGATTCTTATTTATCAGACGGAATCACCGTCCAAACAGGTGGTCGAGAGTGCTCAAAGAGCGCTGGCTTCGTGTATGAGTTCCATGAAAGAGATATCAAAAACCTGGGACTCTGCCTCGAAAATTCTTGCTATGGTCAACTATCTAAACTCGAACAAGCGGATAAAATCACGGATACTTTTAACCGAGAAGAAGTACCGGTTGCAAGTTAGTACGGACGCTTCATCCAATTTGAAGCGACCGCTGGACGACGAAGGATCCGACCGACCGTCCAAAATGTCAAATACTGGATCGCCGCGAGATTCGCAGGACACTTCCCACAGCGTGACCCCATCTGTTGAAGTTAATCAAGGGCAGCAGAACAATGGGCATGCAGCACCAGTGGCGGCCTCTCATCTTAAGCAGCAGTACCATCAACAAGCTCCAGGGTTCGGTGTTTCACCAGAGCTCTTCCTTGTCGGATCAGAGACTCCGCAGGGCAATGCTTTTTACGAGAACTTTCAACCCTCTTTGCTGTTTCCTGAATCGATACGCAGTCAGTCTGCATCGACAAATGACCCCACCGACAATCATGTTGCTGCGGGGACAGGGAGTGGGTATCCAGACTCCTTTATTGGCACCACTGAGCCATTTGGCGAGATGTTCTCCGATGGCAGTACGGTGTACAAGTCATCTCCTGAAGATTCGGCGGCAGCACCTAGTACGTTGAACATTGGAGATTGGTATCAATTTTTAATGACCAACACGGGTGGTAATCCTGAACGAGAAGGATTTATGGAATCCTGATGTATGATATTATGATGATGTACTACTAGATATGATTTATTACGATGCGATAGCCTTTCAAAGTAGTACTGTAAAATCACTTCTTTGTTATGAAAAATTTCAATTATTATTGCCTTTGTATGTACAGATGAATAGCCAGATATTTTGTATGTACACTATCGCTTTGCCTTTCCTCTTGGACGGTCCACGATTTTCATATGGTTGACGTTCTTGCCGATTCTTGTCTTGAAACCACTCTTGGCAATGACACCCCAGGGCGAAACAGGAATCTTGTTACTCTTTGACTTTCCTCGTCCTCCTCCTAGAGGATGGTCGCATCTATTTTGAGCCACACCTCGCACAATTGGTCGCCATCCCAAGTTTCGGGCTCGGCCAGCTTTACCCAATGAAATATGCTGATGGTCGGGATTACTGACGATACCAATCGTAGCACAGGCGTCTAATGCGACATATCGCAATTCTCCACTCTGCAGTCTAACTACAGCCTTCTTTTTGTCGGGTAGTTTTTCAAACAGTCGGCCAAATGTACCGGCTGCTCGACAGAACTTACCAGGCCCGATTTTGGAAGTACCAATGTTATGAACAATGGTACCTAGAGGAATAAGATTGAGTGGGAGGCAGTTTCCCTTTTTCGCCGTGTGGCTAGCCAAAATACCGGGATCATCCTGACCACCCATCTTGTCTATAATACGCTGGGGGATACCGTTTCTGAAAGATTCAACAGTGTCACCGGCTCGTAAGCCGACACAGGCCAGAATATACGACAAAGCTCCCGATTCATTGTTTTTTATCAGGGCAATGTGGCCGGATCGATTCGGATCATACTCTATTCGCTCGACAGTATGCTCACCAGACTCCTGGCGGAAAAAGTCCACCATTCGTAGTCTTCGTTTGAATCCTCCTCCTCGACCTCGGACGGTGATTCGTCCAGAGTTATTTCGACCCGAATGCTTCTTCTTGGCAACGGTCAAGTGCCAGACTGGGCCAGCTTTATGGAGATATGGATAAATCGGGTACCTCCACCATCGCAGAGAAGGAGTTCGCGGTTTGTACATTTTCATTTTGACAGCCGTCTTGAACAGTTTGAGCTGGTGTTTCATTTCCTGATCCTGTTTTTCAAGTTCATTGAGGTTCGCCTGTTGGCCAAACGGTACCAAGTTTAGACTGTCCAGTTCATCCTGCAATGTTTTAGACTCTGGTGCCTGCAGCCACGCTTTAGATTTTGTCTTGACCCGAGTTGGTCCATATAACGACGGATCTTTGGATGGTTGTGATGCTGGCGGAGGTGTGGGTGCTTCTGAGGAGTAACTGCGGGCGGATAACCGTATTGACCGGGGATACAGGTACTTGGCGGCCAGATATCGCCCAAAGGGCTGCCGTAATGGCAGCTGTTTCATGGTATTCTATGGATTTAGGATTCCTATGAATATGAAAGTTGGAAAATGAAATTTCTGTGATCTGAGTTACTGTGAGCATAGTTGTCTGGGTAACACAAGATTGGTAACACCCACTCTTATCCGTGACATAATCAAGTCTCCACCGGGTAACCATTCCCGGTTGGCGACTTCTCATTTGCCAGATTTTCACCACCACGTTAAATTTCTCTTTCCAGCCCTTTAAACCGGTTATATCGAACACCATGCTCCGAAATATTGGTCGAACAACCCTGCGGGCAGTCGCTAGAGGATACGCCACAACATCGAAAAACGTCCAACCCCCAGTCCAATTGTTTGGCTTGGACGGAAGTTATGCATCGGCACTGTACACTGCTTCAGCCAAAAACTCCAGCATCGAAGCCACTGAGAAGTCGCTCGGGTCATTGAGAAACCTGCTGCAGAAGGACGACAAGCTGGCTGCTATTTTGGCCAACCCTTCGCTGTCCAGCAGTGAGAAGAAGGAGGTCGTTGACGCCTTGGTGTCTGCCACTTCGGCTGATAAGATTGTTGGAAACCTGCTCAATGTCATGAGCGAGAACAACCGATTGCCGTTGATCACCGACGTCATTTCCAAGTTTGAGGTTTTGAGTAATGCTCATCATGGCCTTGTTGAGGCTACTGTCACCAGTGCTGAGCCATTGGACAGTAAGATTCTTGGACGATTGGAGTCTGCTTTGTCCAAGTCTAAGTTTGTTGGATCCGGAAAGACTTTGAAGATCAACAACAAGGTGAATCCTGATATTTTGGGAGGTTTAGTTGTAGAGGTTGGAGACCGAACTGTTGACTTGAGTATTTCGGCAAAGATTAGTCGACTTAACAAGTTGTTGACTGATACTGTTTAAGAGACGATATAAAAGAACAAAAAACCCAGTAGGTCTGGCGACAAAGGAACGTTGGAGTGAGATGTCATATATAGAGTCGTTGCTGATACTTTTAATGAAACAGTAAGCGGTATGTACATAATGTATCGTAGTGTACAGAATACTTAGTAGGGGAAGGGGTACGTAAAAGGGGTAGAGACATCTTGGTACTACTACACCTGGCAAGTATTTACTGACTCCTGGTATCTTTGACTTGTAGATTGACTCACTATAAGGACCTCCTCGGTAGCCCTAAACTGTTATATCTTCTTGAAACTGACAGCTTTTAATCTCCCCTAACCCCTGATCTTTCCTTGCATAGATCAACATCATTCGTGCATATATTTATGCAACCTAATTCAACCTTGCCATCTCCTTCATCAGTCCTATTTATTTTCATTAGCATTGTAATTTGTATTTATATTTTTGCATTGTAAAGAGTCTTTCCATGCCCACTATAAAATGGAAGACTCTCCCCACCCTAGCTCTGAATCAGATATCCTGTTCTCGGCTGGCCATGTTGTAAGTTCAGCCGCCTGCCATTTCGGCCCAGCAACTTTAGACAGATATTCGTATTCAGCTCTTCGACTTTACAACGGCACCGCTCGTCAGGTCGACAAAGAGTCCCGTGTTCTTGTGGTTGGCCCAATTCCTCTTGATTGGCTGAAAAAGAACCGAAAATGGGCGAAATCGGGCCCGTCGAATATGCTGAACTACAGCGTTACCAGCCGGTTCTTGAAAAAGGGTTCTTCAAAGACCAAACGGTTTATGAAGAACTTTATGGAAAGTCCATTTGACCGCGTAAATGACAGTTGGTCTGAAGTGCCGGACTCTACAGGAGATGGGGACGAAGATGAAGACTTAGAGGGCGAAGGGGAGGGAGCGAGAGAACAAGAGGAGGGCAGTGTAGACGACAATGGAACAGACCATCCTTCTAGAATGAATTCTGAACAGGCATCTGGTGATGACCCATTTGGCGTATATGGAGGGTTTCAGTCGTTGTCACCTCATGGTTCTACGAGCCACCTGCTACAGCAGCCCTCGCTCTCCTCTCTGAGTCCATTGGACCCTGTGAGCCAACAAGTGGTTGAAGAACATTCCGACGGAACGATACACGGACATGGAGCACCACACGACATCCATAAATATCCCCAATTTCATCATGTTGCCCCTGAATCATCTTCATCAATTCTACAACCGCAGAGTTCATTCTCTGAGACATCCATGGCTTCATTTGTGACCGCCGAGGAGAGTATTAGATCTCGAGAAACGCCAGAAAGTGGAAAAGGTTCGCCATCTTACTCTGCCACATCGAGTGTTGACACTTTCAAAGCTGCTACAAACACCGATACTCTGAGAAACTTGAAAAGCAGTGATGAGTTGGACGGAGAAGAGATAGAAGAGAGCGACGTCCTCGGAGAGATGGAGACAGGTAAAAACAACGGGACAACTGAGAATTCTTCGTCCTCACAACCAAAAGCCCGACAATATCTCCACACTATCCTCACTAATGACACCGCTAAGCGGTTACCCGCTACTTTCGACAAGATAAACCGAAAGACTGCAACGCAAGCAAAAAGATACGTCCAGTTCCTTGACGGCAAGTCCGGATTTCACAGATCGCAAAGAACTCTCAAGAAACGTGGCCAATTAAGACGACGGGGTGCTTCGATTGTGGTGTCTAATAAGAACTTTTTGCGTCGCAAGCAGAAGGGTGAGATTATTATGCTCGAAAAGATGTTAGTAATGGTCAAACAGACCCCTAGCAACTACATTCCTCCAGATTTCAATCAGTATGAGACGGTGGACTCCAGGATAGTACAAAGGTGGAAAGAATACATTGTGGTAGTGAGAAACAATGACAGCGAACTGAAACCTATTACGGTGCAATTCTACAGTACTCGAAAGATTGCAAAAGTTGAAAAGGATCTAAGTCGCCCTAAATCAAGCCTGGATCTTACTTTAGAAAAGGGATTTGGTTGCAATTTTTATTCTACCCTTGATAAAACCATAGCATTGTGGACTAAGAACATGAAAAAGGAAGAACAAAAGGGCTCGTTGATATATATATTTCGAACTCAGTCCTCAAGAGCAGCTCTTCGTTGGTTTGCATTTTTCGCTGGGATAAGTGGAGTTACAACTGCCCGTTATGTTAACGTACGAGTCCCGGATCTCGGAGTGAATGCACTGGTAGATTTGCCTTGGGAAAAAGCAAAAGAGCTGGCAAATAAAAAGTCCGACCCTGCCGTTCCCTATCATGTAGTTTCAAAGTTCTACTCCGCTCCTGACCATCTCGGATCCTATTTGCTCCACCAGGTCATGTCAGCTTTGTACAAAGTGGATTCTTTCAAAGAGTTTATCGAGACAAACTGGAGAAACAAGCTCAAAGTGGGTTTTGCATGGAGGAGATATGACAGACTGGAGTGGTTACTTGATATTGGCGAATCTGAACTCCACTCTCTATGGAGCATGGCCCAAACTCACGACATCGAGTTGAGACCAAAACTTTCGGCAAGCATTGCGATTACCTTGGAGGACGGAAGTATTATGGAGGAGCCAACTCCAGTGGAAGGATTCATAAGCAGAATTCCCAATTGGGGAGGACCGTCGAAGACGAAAGCCTTTGCAAAACAAACATATCTGCATAGTCATAGCAATCTTTTGTTCTTTACACGCCCAATGAGGGCAATCCCTCCTCCACCAGATGTGGAACTGGGAGATATGACTGCCGCCCATGAGCAGAGACTGAAAGACCTGGCGGATCGCATTCCACTGATTTATGAGATTGCTCCGTTTCGAGTGGATGAGGTAGATGGGCAGGTGGAATGGCTTAAAGAAAACGTGCCCGGGTCTACGGTTGAGAAGCACGACAAAGCTGCTCTGTATGAAATGCAAAGACGAGTAGCGATGGTTGCGCGATCCGACGGCTTTATGGACATGGCAGACATCAAACAGGTCAGAACGGCATCAGAAATTTATCAACATGATGGCATTGTTGATTATAGAGATATAGAAGACAGTGAATTTGACGTCGAATTCGACTCTGGAGATGTTCTACATCTGAAAGCTCATAACAAGGAGACCCGAGATGTTTGGATCCAGCAACTGAATCAACTTTCTCAATACTGGAAATCCAGGAAGAAGCAAGATATTCAGAGATTGAGGAAGATAAGAGAAGCAAACATCGTTAACTTGCACGTCGATGAAGACACAGAAACCTTTATTGGAGACACGATTACAAAATGGGAAGCTGATCGGAGTTTGGTGGATTTTTACACTTACAATGTGAGTTCACAGTCCTGGAGTCACAGCATTCAAATGAATGGGCAGTTGTTTCACAAGCCACATCGTCATTCAAGTTTTAAAGGTTTTCATGCCGTCTTGTATCATGACGAGTTGGTTTTGTTCACACCGTACCTCCGTGGTGTACGAGGCGGAATCAAACCACAAGTCAACTATAGACGAGTACAGACAATTCCTTTGGCTGATGCATATGTGTATTCTGGCCCTATTACTAGCGGAGATCTATTAGACCGAGACAGATGGTTCGATCAAGAGAACCCTGGCCGACATGCTCTTCCTCGAGTTTATCCTGACGGGTGGAGGTCATCCGAAGAGGAAATCTTGCGTTGCTTCGTATTGTGGGTTGGCAAGAAGCGAACTTTACTTAAAGTCAACCACAAGGGGAAGTCGTCTACCAAGTTTGTCAATAGGTTAGGAGTGGGTGGTACTTCGTTGGTGTTTATGACCCGTTCGCGGCAGGAACGAGATATATGGGTGTCAGCATTGAACTCAGTCATTGGGAATGTGTCGCCAGAGTACGATGATATCAATGTTTTCTAGAATTTTTAAGCATGTATATATATATATATATTTATGATACAAATGATGAAATCTGCTGTATTTGGATTGTATCAAGCAAGATACTGATATTTCCCTCCCTCAACTCTTTGTAGATAATCTTTATCAATCAAAGAGTCAATGCATTTTTTAATTTCCGGTACCTTGGGAGTAAATCTCTTTTTCGACTGATCCATGACCTCTTGGACTAGGTGGACGTGTCGAAGACTTTTTCGAGCTTTCATGATTCGTACTATGACGGCCTGCAAGAACATCTTTCGATCTTCCTCTATATGTTTCTGAGTTTCTTCGGTGTCTTGTTTGAGATCGGCTTTGAGTGGTAGGTTGAGGTTGATTCTAACTTTTTTATTTTTGAAATCGTAGTTCAACGCGTAAGCAGGTTTAGAGTTGACTTGGGTTTCCACTAGAACTCGAGCTTTCAATAAGAATGACAGTGAACCAGAGAGAAGATCTGGTTGAAGAGCGGTTATCTCTTGCAGCTGATCAAAAGTGTACTGGTCTGCTGTGTTATAAGCGAGGACAATAGCCATTTGATAGGCAGATAACTGAAATATGTAGCCAGTTTTCGAAGATTTGGCAAAGTTAGCCTTGACTTCACCTTTAGAGAAATTCCACAGCCATTGGAGTTTTCGACCAGAGTGCTTTGTACCGTAGAATTCATGAAACTTTTCAAACGTGTTTTGCAGTTGTGGCGGAAGGTTGAAATCCGATTTGGACTTCGGAAGTGGCCAGAAACTTTCTGCGAAAATGAAAGCAGAAAAGTCGGTGTCTGATTTCTCGAGAATTCCTTTGAACGCGGTTTGCATTTCGGCCGAAGTCGCCATGTCCTGGAACATTCGCTGCAATTTATTGGTGTACTCGAATCCACAGGCTTCTTTAAGTTTGGCAACCATACTAGTTTCGGCGTCCTCAGATGCAGAAGTACCATAAACAAGACGTTTCGACAGGAGACGCGAATAGTACTTTTCAAACACATCTTTTTCATCGATATATTGGAAAATGCGCATTATTCCGTTAAATTTAGACTCGATGTCGGATTCCTGAACATTTTTAGCCGATTTTTTGAGTAGGGCATCGCAGTACTTTGCCAGTAACTCTGGGGTTCTCGAGTCTCGCGACTTGGAATTTGGAGGTTTGGCGATGGCGTTGGAGTTTATGAATGCCCGGCATCCATTGTCCAAAGACTGCACAAGTTCCAAGTTGTTCTCGAAAGCGGCCCGCACTGTTTTCTTGTACTTAGTGTGGACAGAGAGCAGAGTATCGACATAAGCTCTGGGATCCACGCTCTGGTCTTCTGACTCGGAAACAAGCTTTTCCACGGCCAACAGGCCCTGCTTTTTCACGTAATCCTCTAGTATCTGCTGGATAGGGTCGAGACCGCCCTTTATACGGGACAACAAGATATAGAGCTTGTGGAAATCTGCTTCACGGTCTTCATTTAGAAGAGTGATAAACTCGTCCTGCATCGCTTGAGCATGGTCGGCTATAAGTACGTTGTCGCAGGTCTCCATAAGTCGTCTCTCGGTGTTTTCGTGCAGGTACATTTGAACTCTGCCCGATTCCTCATCGATTCGAGTAGCCGCCTTCTTCATATACTCCACCACACTGTTGTTGGCCAAAAAGTTGTTTGACTCATTACGGTAATACTCTTCGGTAGCAGCGATAAACGGGACCTCAAACGAATCGTGGTACACTATGATACTCGGCCGTTTGGTGTTAGTCTCGTCCAGTCCGAGCGAAACAAACGACTGGATAACCTTTTTTACTGTGCTGGTGTTTATGGTCTCGCCATTTCGCTGCTTCTCTATTTCTTGCAGCACGGCGCTGACCAAGCGATCCTGAGTATGATCAAACAGGTCTCGCTTCCAGCGCACCAAGCACAGCGTATTCACCTCATAAATATGTTTTCTGCCTTCTTCACGTTCTCGCTTGACCCAGTGCCGGTTCACATAATCAAAGATATGATTCAAGTACCGAGCACCGATAGTATATCTGTCCCAGGCTTTGATATAATGCTGGAGCAGAACATCGCCTGAAAACTCGTCTGTCTCTTGCAACAGTCTATCGAGATGGTTCTGGAGATACTCTTCGAGGTTTCTGTATAAATCTGCGCCCAGCAGCTGGGCTCCCTGCCTCATTATTGGACCAGATGTCCGAGGTCCCGTGGGAGCCTGGTGGGCGATACAGAAATTATGAATCGCGGTGTAAATATTCATATACATCACAGTACTGAGCCCACCTTTTGACAAATCTTCGACCAAGATCTTGTTGAGACCATTCTCGATGTATTTCCACGTCGCAGGCAGGTCGTCCGCCTGAGGCAGTGGTGGAGTCTGAGTTCCCGAGTTCATGATGGGGAGCTGGGGAACTGTGTCTGAGGTTCAGGACTGAAACAAGTGGCAATAATCAGTGTGATCACAGAAAATATTAGAGTAGAGCGACTCGCCACCGAAGGATCCGTTGACACGATTTCTAAAGTCACAACAAAAAAACACAAAATGAGATGTGTTGTTTGAGCTCGTTAATTGATATTATGATGATTGATCTGATGGTGGAGAATGCGACAAGGTGAGAGGCGTGGGGATGGTAACAAACTGGATGGGGGTTTTTTGTTGCCGGAAATGGAGGGAACAACGAAGACCACATGTAAGAGGACTATGTTATATAGTTACGGTGAGGTAAGCAACTTATTTCTAGTCAATTTCTAGTTATACGTAATAAAAATATGCGCAATGAATCATTATCATGGTCCCGTTTCTCATTAGTTTGAAAGTCCAGTATGCAATAAATGTGTGGACTCGTAGGTGGCCGTACCACCTACTGCTGAGACACTCTCTCCACCAACCTGAATATACTGATGGTAAAGGTGGCCACCCACATGACCAGTACCATAAATAAAAACGCTGCCAATCCCTGCTGCCTTGTACATATAGGCCCGTTGTACGGCACATTGAGGGGAGACCGAAGTGAATCAGGGTCAGTGTCAGTTCGACAAGTCCATGTCACGTCAAACAACGTGTTGAAAGTCAATGACAGGTTGGCCGAAGAGAATATGATAAACAACAGATCCAACATAATCAGTCTCATCTTCGCCTTTGGCTCTCTTAACCCGATAGGCTTACCAGAGTACTCATCATAGGTGATATAGACCAGGTACACCAGAGCCGTGGTTTGGACCACCACAGCCATGATCGTCGACGGCTGTTGAGTGATAGGATTGGGTGATGCAAATAGGGAGTGCACATAAACAGAGCAGGCCAATGCTAGAGCAATTAATGACAGCACAAATATAATAGCCCGTAACGTTAAAGGCACCATTGGGTTGTTGAGGAGAATAAAATTGAGCCGCGGTTTCCACACTTCCCGCGACTCTTCGGTCATGAAATACCGAGCCTTGGAGAGACTGAGCGGTTCCTGAGAACCATGTCCCTTACGTTTCTTTCCATTAGCGCTACCGGGGGCCACATCGGTATCCCCTATCCAGGCACCAGACAGATCTTGCGATTCCAGCACCTTTTCATCTATATAACCTTCACTTATAGATGCTTCGGGAAGTGCAGTAGTAGCCAGGAATGAGTTCCATCGACTGGAACGAGACATTATTCGAACTCGGTCAGGAGAATACTCACCTTCATCGACAGGGAGGGTGCTATCCCCTGAAGTGTTGGGAGTACGTGACATTCGCAGAGTCCGCATAGCTCTGCTGTGTTCACTGTCTCGACGTTCCATGTAATGTGTAGCACTATACGGGACATTCTCAAGAGGGATATCATCGAGTTTTAGATTAGGGCTGCTTCCCCTTAGAGCTCCTCCGTGCAGGTTGTCCCCGTCGTTCTCGTCGTTTGTCAGCGGTGACCGCGAGACATGGAAATATGAGGGAATGGGCCGCCTAGTATTTCTTCGAATAGTATTATTGTGGGCAGCAAACACCGGGGTAGGACGAGCCACGAGTTGGTAGACGTTCTTCTTGTTGCCAGCCTCATCCGCGGCTCCAAGCACGGGGGAAGGATGGCTACCTGTGGAGTTGGCCATGGGGATATATTATGGCGCGGAATGCTTTCCCTCTTCTTGATACAGTTTAGGAAACTACTCCTTAGCAAGTTTTCACGATATATATCTTAGGAATCTTTTGTTTGGGGTGGAGAGAGAGATAATGGCCGATATCAATCTATGACGATCTGATTTGATAAAGGCCGGATCCTGCAGGTTAAAGGTGAGGAGCAACGCCGTCTGAGGTGTGGGGCGTGCAGACGCATATATTCGGATAAATACATAAAACTCATCAATTGACTTTTTCATTGATCTGTCGACATATTATTGTGGGTACCAGCAGCACACCGACAGAGTCCCCCGGATCCAAACTAATAAAACACTTCCTTCATTTGTACATATCATGCGCCTTATAGTCGTGCCCCTCTCTGTAAAGAGATCAATGGTGTATTGCCAGTGGAATACACTGCCAGCCGCGCGCAGCAATCCTAGGATTGATGAGAGAATGGTGAAACGTGCGACTTTGGCATGGAACAATTTCGCGAGCTCGGAGACCAAGTGGAAACAAACCATTGTGTCGTGGGCAAATGTGGCAATGGAAAAGATTCCCTATGACGAGTGGAGTTTGAAAACCATCCCGGCCCGATCGGCGGTCCAGCGTCGGCTGAAGGCAAAGGACGAAAATGATGGATCCGTTTTACATGTGTCGCCTGCTGAGCTGATAACCAACAAATTGAGCCATGTGGATCTCGAAGCGATTCCGGTGTTGTACCCCAGTAGTGCCATGACGTCGAACGGTGTCGTTAACCGGCTGGTCAAGCTCGGATCCAGTGGGATATCTCACCACAATAAGTACTTCTGGCTCAGTGCCATTGGAGCTCCTCTTACGCTCCCCGTTGCATTAATTCCCATTGTGCCTAATATCCCCGGGTTTTACTTATTGTACAGAGCCTGGTCGCACTGGAGGGCTCTTGACGGGGCTAAGCATTTGAAGTTTCTGACCGACGGGAATCACTTGAATCTTGAGACTATCACTCAATTAAATGACATGTACAACAGACTTGGGTCAATGGAAGGAGCATTGAAAGAGGACGAACTGGCCGATGAAGAACCAGATAGACTGTTGTTGAAAGAAGAGCACATTGCTGAGTTGGTCAACATAATAGATGCCAAAGAGATGGCAGGGGAATTGCATCGGGCAGTAAGACAAGTGAAGAAGGCATTGAGCGAAAACAAAAGTAAAGGTGAGTAGGGCACACCCAGTTGGCTGTGACATGCACTATTTATTATTGTATATGTATATATATTAGCACTACTACAGTGTACTAGCATTTATGCCCTTCTCACCTCGATAAAAACTATTTATTTATTTTTTGGTATGTAGCAAATTTCATTGTAATTTTATTCCGTATTTATGTAAAAGTCTCGCAAAAACTTGTCAACGTAGTTATTTATCCAATGCCATGATGTTAGGCAAGGGCCCAGCAGGAGTAATTCCAAATGGATTGTAACTCAAGTGGCTCTTGGTATAGTGCAGCTTGATATGATCAAAGTCCGTAGTGTCCTTGAAAGCTGCGTGGTTCCAATACAGGTTTCGCAACCACTTGTGCAAGTGAGGATAGTTGAATCGGATCATTCCAATGTTGCACTTGAAATGTTGGACATACACTACATCAAACCGGACAATAGTGGTATACAATCGAATGTCGACTTCGGTCAAATGCTTTCCAAGAACATAAGGACCTCCATTGTCAGCAATGACCTTTTCAACCTTGTCCAGGTGCTTGAAAAGATTCCACACGCTCTCATCATAGGCTTCTTGGGTGGTTGCAAAGCCAGCTTTGTACACGCCATTATTGATATTGTCGTAGATCCACGAATTGAGTTCGTCAATCTTGGATCGCAGTTCCTTGGGATACAAGTCCAATTCTTTGTATTTCGAGTCTACAAACTCATCAAAGTCATAGTAAAACATCCGAATAATCTCAGCAGACTCGTTGTTCACAATGGTTCCTAGTTTCTTGTCCCAAATCACAGGAACAGTGAACCGAGCATTGTAGTTAGGGTCTGCCTTGAAATAAATGTCGCGAATTCGCTCAGCATGATTCACTTCATCCAAGGTTGCTCCAGGGACTTTATCGGGACTAGTAAACTTCCAGCCCTTGTCGTCCAAGTAATGGTCCACGACATTGACAGAAATGATGTCATCTAAACCTTTGAGTTTTCGAGTGATTAGAGTTCGGTGAGCCCAGGGACAGGCCAGCGAAACGTACAAATGGTAGCGGCCCTTTTCAGGGGCGAATTTGCTACCGGGCTCAGAAGAGATAAAGTCTCGAAACGACGACTGGTTAGCAGTGTTGCGACAGCGGAGATGCCCAGCGGGGTATGACGGGACGGGGTCAACCCCAGCAAGCCTCCATCGCTCAGCTGGACAGTCGCTCAGTTGAAGAGTCTACTTACGTCTTGACGTTTAAAATGTCCGCCAGTTTCTTTCTTGGACCAAGCACTCTAGTTAGAATTGACCATGCCTAAGGGTTCCTTTGCTTGAACACATACTGTAGCCATTGTTGCAGCTGGAATCGATTTGAACTTTGGAGAAAATTTCTTTGTTAGAATTCGTATAGGAATACAACACAAAGCCCTTGGCAACTCACAATAGATTTGTTTGTAAAAAATATACTCAGATTGAAAGACCCAAACAATTGTGTTCTTAAAGGTCGGGCAGTAAAAGTCATTAGCTGAGGATTACTGAAGATGAGCAATAAGATATTATTTATATAAGGGCGTTTTGGAGTGCAGCAAGGTTGCAGGAACGTGCAGTAGTGTACCGGCGATCCATCCACCCACTACTGTATGCGTACGAAACAGTGCTTGACAGGAGATTAGATTGATGAGACTGAGGCACGTAATATCAACTGCTTCTGTAAGTATTTGAAAAGGGGGAACGAAAACAAATAATAATAAACATGAACTCTTACCTATTTGGTACAACGATAAGGGCTCTACAAAAGATATTGAGACCTATATCGTGCAGTTTTATAGGTACGATATGCAGGGTCCGAACTTAATGTGGGACACAAGTAAGAGACCACTGAAAAATGGCGTGTTGAAGATATTACGTAGTACTGCATTGTCTAAAGTTCCGTTGTTGCTTAGGGAACTGCTCGCTTGGATTGTCAACCTGGCCACACTGTACAGCGCAGACTTTGCAAAATTGGTTTCCCAGTCCCCTTAAAATTTAAACTCGAAGCAGGTACTGCCTGCCAATTTTGCACAGTACGGTTTCTATCCCTCATGTAAACTCAAGTTCAAAAATGAGCTTTCTCTTCTTCACGGCCAAAAATATTTCTACGCAGCTTACAGGCTGTTTGGTTCAGTCCTTACACAAAGTGGAGGTTCTTGCCTACACGGTGCTAGATTTGCTTGAGGTCGTAGTCACTCCCTCAAGACTAGTATAGCTCCCACTAACCACTGACCTGGGGCAATGCGAGTTGGCAGTTTGCGGATAGCTTAACCGTCTTCTAGGATAAGGTACATGTAAATAGCTTAGGACACAAAATGATAATAGTGCTTCACGTAAACCTGTATTAGCAAGAGCAATAGAAAAGTAAAAATAATCTGGTGGCGTCAGATACACACCTGTATTAGCAAGAGCTAGGCTTAGTAAGAAGCGAATAGAGTGAAGAAAAGAAAGAAAGAATTTTTTTGTTGTGAGGTAAATACCAAGGGATACAAGTGTCTGTCGAAATCCATAATCGGTCCCTTGCCCTACAAGTTGTTCCCTCGCCAAATACGTTCTACAGTCTAGTGTCGGATCCGTAACTGGTTGAATCACAAAGTGTGCTCTACTCTACAACATTCTTGTCGTTATTATCGTTATCGAAACGTACGCGCATGAACACACAATATATACTCATGAGAGAATTACCCTCCAGACAACTTACATCTCAGTGCCCTGGATAACTACCCACATTTCAGCACGGTCAACCAACCCTAGACCAGACTTAAAAGTCAACAAATTGTGGGCTACTGCCAGATTAGTGGGCACGAGAATGAGCCGCGGGGAAGCCACACTTTGGAATAAAGTAGGTACCCGCGTTACACTATTGATCGTTCAAAGTGATCTGTAACCAGGTATCCCACTAATGAACAAAGTCACCCGTTACACCGGTTACCCATTTCACCTCGTCTTTCAATTGTAATTCAGTAAAGTGTTTTGAAACCGAAACTATCCAAATATCGTCCACCAAAATGCCCCGGCCAGCCAAAAGGCTCAAGTCATTCAAAGTGCGAGCCAAACAAAAAGTCCTGGTCCTGGTCCACCAAAGAGCCCGAGTCAAAGGAATTGCTCTTGACCGAGCGTATTCCAGAAATTCCAGAATTTCTGAAGTCGATTCCTGAAATTGATCAACTGCGGAAAAAGCTGTTGCAGTCAACCGAACCGGCTAGTGTTCGTGACGAGATGCGAAGCCGAATCCGCTCGAAACTTGAATCGACGGTTCCCCCCTCCGAGGCGTCTCCAAGTGACAACTGGATTACGGAATTAAAAGGGTTCAGTGGCGTCCCAGACAGCTTAGGGTTCGTTACAGATATCCTTACAGATCATGCTATCGAAACGCCATGGATCATATCTAATGTACTTATCAAGTGCCGTTTAGACGAGTCTGAGCAGACGGAGAAAGGTACGAGCCTAGAAGACAGCTCGCAGGAGGATGTTACTAGCCTAAGAGACAGCTCGGACGAGGATGTTGCGTGCCCGGAAGACGGCTCACAGGATGACCTTTCGCTCGAGATTGACGTCCTGGTTGGCCATGCTGGAGTGGTCCCATTAGACGACGCCCCAGCACCTTCACTCAATGAAATCATTCATTGCATCAAAGAATTGGAAAGGTACATTCTCATCAAATCTAGCAAGTTCAACGATAATATCAAACGTCGTGCGAATATTTGTTATGCCCCAGCAAATCAAGGACCAGATGCTTCTTTGCAGGAGCTCGCAGTATCCTCACTGGCCCGTACTTCCATCATGAACAAACGACTGAAGCAGGCGTTGGGTACTTGCCGGCATCGAGGCATCTTTCCTCTTGGTGTCCAGTTTTTGAGGGAGGAAGAAGCTATGGTACCAACTGCCGACACAGTATCGACGCAATGTATTTCCTGGAAACAGTTTGAGGAATTCTTCGACGCTTCTGAGGCTATGGTATATCATATGCTGCAGTATCGAAAGGACCTCGTGGTCGAGCGCTTGTCTAGTCTGGAGTTGGGGAGTTTTTTACATGCCCCCAACACTATCTTGCGAGCCTTTGGCCACGAAGGATTAACTTTAACTAAGGCAAGTCAGAAGAACAATTTCGCTCGGCATTGCACCACTTGAGTCTGACAGTTCAATTCCTTTGCCTTGCGGTTCAATCTGGGATCCGTGGATCATGTTCTCCTTTAGAATTTTCTTTCTTAGAACAAAGCCTCGACGCCTTTATATTAGAGGGAGCAGAGAGCAGATCTGATGTCAAGATCTATGCTGGCCCATGTACCTTAAATTCCGTAGGCAACATGGTTGGAGACAATCAAGTACTTGTATTCGGAAGCCAGCCAACTCAGGCGAAAATGGCTCTTTGGATCTAGTCCCAGTTTACGAGATGCTATTGCTTTATCTCTTCAGGGTCTTGGAGAGGTACTCATTAGGGGGCGTGCGCATCCTGAGGGGCCACTGATTTAGAAATGTGGGCCCATTAGCAATCTATGATATGAAAAGCTCGAGATCGCGGCCGTCGAAAATGGTAGTGGCATACTCCAGCCTGTAAAGAATGAGTCACAGGGACAGTTTCCTTTATGGCATTGGGCTGTCAGATGTCTGGATGAAGATCCTACTTATCTGGTATCCTGTTATGTGACCGTTACGAAAGCTTTCGCGTAACTCAACTTTCCAAAACGGATGCCCGTCTCCTGAATGGCTCATACTTCCTAAACACCACGACCTCAACTATCTCGGCAGAGATGAAAGTAGAACTAGGTATTGGTTTTGACCACAGCTAATATTACAAATTTAAAGTAAAGAAGAATCAGCTAGGGTGATTTTTGGAAGAGGGTGCAGCCCAAACACGAAAGCGGTGTTTATTATTGCGGGAGACTAATAATTCTAGGGCCGTAACCGTGTTTCATGAGTGGTTATGAATATATTTAGATATCTCGATAGTGATATTTAACTAAGCGACATGTTAGGCCCATTCGTTTCACCTACACCATGCATGCAATCTGCTATTCGTGGTACACTAATATATGATATAAGTTGTTATCCTATTCTAAGGAGGATTCGTTGCCGGACGATGCCATCTTCGTGAGCGGACTTCTTGCCCAACAGCAACAATTATAAAAGTTGCGTTATAAGTGAAGACACTACGTAATATTGTACAGGGTAGAGTGTTGTGCGAACTAAGTTAAGGTTTCAATGACGAAGAAGGGGTCATTCCTAATGTTTGTACTGTATGTAAGTAACAATATACAGTGTCTGCAGCTAATAATAATAATAGTGTCTGCAGCTGTCTAACTATAAAGTTTCGTTATGTAAGGCTCTCTGACACAGAAAACCATAATACTACTGTCAAGATATACAGGTTCAACGCAATCGAATGTTTAATACCGCTCTTTATTGTGCGGTTCCCTGATCCCCTTTTACCCGTTTAGATATTCCACGCTCACTGCCACTGCCATTCCTCGCATTCTAAATACCCCACCACTGCTCATCACTCTCTCCATTAATTTACCCCGAACCACTAGCCTAACATTATTTCTTCTAGAACATTCGAGTAGATGCGGAGTTCTCATAGTACATGAATCTATATACTTTCTTAACTCACACCTTGAATACAAACTTCATCGTAATAAAAAACACTGGCAATAATCTCCCTTTATTTGCCCTTTATTTGTCTCTTCCCACCGTCCCATCATCATCAACCACCGACACACCCTAACCACTGCATTATCCCGCCTATCGACCCACCCACTCAAAAATCCCAAAATTCAAAATTATTAGCATTTTTACGAGAGAATATTGCGGAACGGTTTTTGAAATCATAGTCGCGAGAGATCTGTTTCAGTTGTATCTATTTTTTTCCTTTGGACAAAGAGGTCACCACACAATCCGTTTGCATGAACAAACTGTGGCCCAACACTTGGTAGAATCACACTGCAAAGGTTCAAATAATTTGAGTGGTGTGTGAAACTCCGCCTACATGAATACTCGGCCAACATTTTCTGCATGAAAGAAGATCATCTTGAAATATTTGAAATATCGTCAAATTTAGTGTAAAGAAGATTCTTGTTCGCTAAATCACGAGCAGCAGCCACAAACCATGCTACTCAGCCTGTCTGTCAGGTTCCTGCTGACTGCCCTTGTACTGGCTGCAGTAACAGCTGCGCGCTGGGCAGATGGAGTAGCTGGCTGGGGTGAAGATAATTACAACAACAGACGGACGCAGCAGCCGGTGGTCCGGCCAATATCCGGGTCGCATGTCTCGTCGGTGTCTGCGGTAAATGGAGCACCGCCTCCGGTCGCCCTGGTCACTCAGGAAGACCACGGATCAGAGCTCAGCCGCCATTTGCAGCCTCGGTCGCTGGACCAATGGCAGCTCGCTGACGTTTTGATTGTCGGCACCATTGACGGGTCTCTTCATGCCAGGGACAGAAATACTGGCAGTGAAATGTGGACCATTCCTGGTGACCGGCCGTTGGTCAAGGTTTCTTCTCGGGGATCTATGGAGAAAGATTCTGACGTAACCTGGATCGTGGAACCTATCGGCGATGGTGCTTTATACTACTTTAAACCGTCTACGGGATTGAAGAGACTCTCTGTTAGTATTCGCGAACTTATTGCCGGAAGTCCCTTTTCAATCACTGGAGATGACAGAACCTATACGGGGAGCACTCAAACGACGCTTTATACGATCAATGCGTCAACCGGTGAGATTCTGAAAGCATATGGAGCGGCCAAAAATGGTCTAGGTAAAGCTGAATGCCGACCCAGAAACATGTATATGGATTTTGAAGAAGACGAGGATGAGTATTTAGCGGAAGACAATGGGATATTTAAGATTGGACGGACGGGTAGGTTGATGATTTTTAGCCAACTGGAAGCAGCTTAATTGAGCTTTCATCTAACAAGACTACTTTCTGGAAATAGAAAGCAAAAACGGCGACCCTAGCTGGTCTGTGCAGTACTCCACCTGGGGCCCCAACAACGTCAACGGAGATCTTGCTGCCCAGCACTTGGTTTCCCTCGACGATCTTTACGTACTTCCCTTTTACGACGGTTCCATCGTTGGAATGTCTCCTGAATCCAAAGACAAGGAGGCAAAATGGGCACACCACATTTCTTCGGCTGTTATTAACGTGTTTGACCTGTTACGAACATCAGCCCACTTGGAGTCTGAACCATTGGTCCTTTTGCCGCAACCTCAACTTTTGCATTCTCGTCATGGCATAGATGATGTGGGAACTTATGTTGAGCGCACATCCGACGGACAATGGTTTGCGTTATCAGGAAAGCACTTCCCGTTCTTGGTTAGTAGCGCTCCTGTTGCTCCGTGGTGTCTTAGTAAAATAGATGCCACCAGCACCCAAGATGATGCCATTTACGACTCGTTAGTTGGAGTCCACAGGATTGAAATCGGGAGGGCACTGACGGAAAAGAACCCCGACATATTTGCTCTTCCTCCAAGCACCACTCCGCTTGCTATTGCACCTGCGACCGAATATCCTCAACTCCAACCCGTCCAAACTCGGCCAAATCACGAGAACAATGCATATACTGACGAATCGGTGTACCGGCCTTCTTCTCCGCTTCACCATCAACCTTCTAGTCTATCATCGTGGTGGCAGATTGTGGGAAGGCTAATCGAAAACGTGTTGACCGTGTGTTTGTTGGTTGTTTTTGTGGTGGTGGGTTCTAGAATGGGATGGCTACCCCAGTTGGTCGAACTTTTAGAGTCGCTCATTGCGCGAAGCAAGAGATCTAACGATGAGTTAGCCAAGCTGGGTCTTCAAGTTGGCCTGGATCCGATGGCAACTCGGCCATTGGCTGAAAAACAGCAGCCACAGGTAATAACAGAAGTGGAGCAACGGGAAGAACCCTCACTAGAGGCTGCGCCGGTGATTATCGACCATCGGCCTGGTCCTGTTGAATCAACAAACGTTCAAGAAAATGAGAATGAAGACTATAGTGACTCAAACGAACAGAAGCATGTGACGATTCTCGAACCGGATAATAAACCCCCTCAAACTCCCTTAGCACCCAAAAAGCGAAAGCGCGGTAGTAGAGGTGGCCGCAAGAATAAAAGCGACAAAAATGAAAAGAGCATTGATCAAGTGGCCAGCCCTGAAGCAGTTGTGTCGGAAGGCTCCACTGGAGCGTTAGCCCTTCTCACCGTAGATTCAGACGATGCCACGTCGCAGCTTGGAGGTCTGCAAAGCAATGGCATGAGCATATTGTCCAAAGAGCCTATTGGATACGGAAGCCATGGAACTCTAGTCTACCGAGGCACATTTGAAAACCGAGAAGTAGCCATCAAACGGGTACTATTGTCGTTTTACGATATTGCATCACAAGAAGTTGCACTGCTACAAGAGAGTGATGACCACTCCAATGTAATTCGGTATTATAGAATGTGCCGGGAAGATGAATTCTTGTATATTGCATTGGAACTGTGTCCTGGTTCATTGCATGACGTAATTGAGCGACCACACGATCCGCGGTTTGAAGCTTTGCTTTCGCGAATGAACCCTATCCAGGTGTTGTTCCAAATCACTAGTGGTCTCAACCACTTGCATTCTCTCAAAATTGTGCACAGAGACATTAAACCTCAAAACATTTTGGTGGCCCCACCTAAAGTGATCCACACGCGGGGTGCGGACGGTCAGGTCAAGGAGACTCTAGGCCCCATTCGGATGTTGATTTCAGATTTTGGGCTGTGCAAAAAGTTGGAAGGCGAGCAGACAAGCTTCAGAGCTACCACAGCGCAGGCAGCAGGAACTACCGGATGGACTGCGCCAGAGATTATCCTGGCTCGTCGGCCAAGCGGCGGTATTAATGGCACAGGCAATTCAGATATGATGGCGGATCTGGGCAATCGAAGGTTGACTAGAGCAGTGGATATCTTTTCCTTGGGATGCGTGTTTTACTACACATTGACTAATGGTCATCATCCGTTTGGTTCTGACACGAAACGGGACGGAAATGTAGAGGAGAACAATTACAGCTTAGACGAACTGAGCGATTTACAGGTCTCTGGCAATCCTGAAGCTCGAGATTTGATCAGTAGAATGATATCACACGACCCGCGGGAGCGACCAGAGGCTAGTTCGGTGTTGATTCATCCATTTTTCTGGTCTCCTCAAAAGAAGCTAAATTTCCTCCTCCACTTTTCTGATAAGTTCGAAGCTGCCATTAAGGAAGCTGCTCTGAAAGAGGCTGCTAAAGACAGTGGCACCACGAAAGAGAACAAGTACAATGAGTTACTCACATTACTTGAAAAGCATGCTCGAGAAGTGGTCGGTGTCGACTGGCATCTTGCACTGGACAAGCCGTTTGTCGATAACTTGAATGGCTATCGAAAGTATCACGGAGATCGCATTATAGATCTGCTACGAGCAATGAGAAACAAGTGCCACCATTTCAACGATTTACCTCCTGGTCTGCAGCATTTAATGGGCCCAGTCCCGGAAGGTTATTTATTATATTTTACGAAACGATTTCCTCATCTTTTTATGGCGGTATATGACTTTGCAAAGAAACATTTGAGTGAAGAAAGAGAGTTTCAAACTTATTTTTATCCACAGGAGCATCATTAGCATAGCATGGCGTGTATATAGCACATTATAATATATATCATTCGTCTTTTCACAATATCTTGGAATACTGACCGCCAAACCCAGTTTTTCAACCTACTTTTGCACCCCCACTAACATCACGACGACTCTCTTCATCATTTGATTTTCCTTCTTGAATAATTTATTTTGTACATATATATCAAAATGGCAGTACGAAGTAACAGAGAAATCCTCACGCGAGGAGATAATATTTATGCTCGGAAGAAACAAAGACATGGAGTTGAAGAGATCAAGTTTGATAAAGATGCCAGAAAGTACGTGAAAACAAAGAGTTTGTCAAAAAAAAAATGGACACACTAACCAGAGAATATTTGACCGGATTCCACAAGCGGAAAGTTGAACGAAAGCAGCAGGCTGCTGAAAAAGCCAAAGAAATCGCCCACCAAGAAAGGTTGGATGAACGAAAGAGAATACGAGAGGAAAGAAAAACGGCAGTGGCCAGTGATTTGAAACGTTTTCAAGAAGCCATGAAAGATATCCAGAATGGTGTGAGCGATAGCGAAGAAGAGGAAAAACAAAAACCCCAAAAACCCCAAAAACGCGAGGCCGAGGAGGACAGTTCGGATTTCAGTGACTGGGACGGCATAGAAGATAGCACAAAGTCAAATGGGATACTACGAAAGAAACAACATTATGAGGATGACGAAGGGATCACAACCGTCACGGTTGAGGACTTGGATCCTGAGGAAAGCGAACATGGGATTGATAGTTTTGTAGATTTGAGCCGAAGTGAAGAGGTTTTGAACGAAAGTTTGGCTCGGGCCCAGTATGCGGGCCAGATGATGGAAAGATCCAGAAACAGAGTGAAACCCACGCAGCAGAAAAAGAAGAAGTTCAGGTACTTGACAAAGACAGAGCGGAAACAAAACGTAAAGAAGGAGCGATCCAGAAGTAAGGAGAAGCGGGAACGAGGAAAGACTCGTTAGAGACTTGTCGACATATGTATTATTGTGCATGATTTATTAAATATAAAAGAGTTTTTGTTGTTGTTTTGAGGGTGGATTCCGGTCTAGTCACTCCTCAGCTCAGTCAAAGGCAACGCATTATTGGGCTTCGATGTATCCTTGATATTACGAACCCACTCACTTTCTAATCGAAAGAAGATCCAGACCCACCGTCTAAAGATTTCCAACACCTCGAGTGTAAACACCCCCGATTCATGGTCGGCAAGATGATACCAGTGAGAGGATAGTTTCAGACTCCAGGTGAATCGCAAAGTGTAATCAATAACAATAGCCAGATAGTACCAGTACTTTGACCCAAAGTACAAGACAGATCTCAGACCCCCATGACGGAAAGCTGACTTGGACTTGAGGATATGCAAATCCCAATCAAAACAGATGTCCCATACAAAACTGTAGGTAGAGTTTATTAAAATGGCCACGACCCATAGATCCCAGATAAACTGTCCATCAAAGTACGTGGCATCGTCATCTGAGAATTTCCGTTGAATAGCCGAAAGCAGAATGACCGGTATTGACGATGCGTATTTAAGCAGATTGAAAAGATGGATTCTTTGGCCAGTTCGCTGATAGTCAATTAAGCATTGTCTTAAGCGGATAACGAATGGAACGGCTGACACCAAGGGAGCCAAAAGCTCTCCTCCACACAACCGATCTGGCTGGCCCAGGCATGATTTACCGGAAAGTAATGTACAGCTCATGATAGCCATGTCGACCAAAACTTTCGAATATGAGGTGAGCACATCTGCCAATAAAACGTCGGACAGACGATTCTCTACGTCCAATCCTCCCAACGACACTCTTTTCAGTATAGACCACAGGCGTCGTCTACCATTATGGTGGAAGGTAGGTCCAGGATACAGGAAAATTGCAATTAGTACCACAAATGTGGCCCACGGTAGCAGATCCAGCATCTGTAAAGGCAACGAGACGTCGCCCAGAGCCTCGTATCCGCGTAGCTGCAACCAATAGGTTAATATGCTCAGTGCATAAATCGATGTCAGCCCTATTGCAAACATATACACCGACTCATGAAGAGTTCTTCCAGTCTGATACCTCAGCATATATCCCAAATCTACATGAACAGATTTGAGAAGTTGCGTGTTTACACCCCAGCCCCAGACGCCTAGCAGTATCTCAAAACATATCCGGTAAGGCAGTGGGAACAATATGTCGAAATTGTGTCTAACTGCTGTGGTTTCCACAGGTGTTGGTTGGCTATCAGGGTCCATTATCTCGTGCTACAACGAAGCTTTTTTTCTTTAGTTCTTAAAATTCATGCAAATTAATAAATAAGGGTGACAAGAGCATATAGTTCAGCTCTTATTTCTGGTCCTTTTGAGATTCAATACTTCAATATTTCAATATGCAACGTCACTGTAATTGATCTGGAATATCGCGATGACTTGGCACGGGGGCTCCACTCAATATTAAGTTTAAATTAGTCAACTGATAAAGGAGCTTCAATTGTACAGTGGCCTCACAAAGAGGAAATCACAAATTTGAATTGATTGGAATGACTGTTGGGTTACTGGACTACGTGCGATTATTGGCGAAACTATATGAAGCTGCATATAAATAGCCGACTCGATATAAAGGATAAATCACAAAAGAGGGAATGATCAGCGGTAACTTCAAATAATTGTAGTCAACGTTCAGCGAGGTTAGATATACTTTAGAGAATATGGCAAACCGAAGCAAGAAATAACAGGGACAAGCTAAAATCATTAGACACATACATAAATACATTGTTCTGCTACTCACTAGTTAGATGACTGACAATTGAAAAGTAAAAAGACTTATAGTAGTCAAAATGCTCAGATTCGAAAGTATTAATCAAAATTATATAGATTTGTGTTTGACTATAAAGGCCAAAAATCTACAAACTCATGATTAGCATGGTGTAACATCATTGACGCTATGAGATAGAAAACCTTTTATTATAAAATTTTATATATTAGACTTACAATCTGGTTAGCTGGGAACACATTTTTTCACAAGAATAAAATATTATCAGCTTTGAAAATTGTATCAGAAAATTCCGTTTGGCTTAGGATGGTCGAATCATCATAAATGATTATGATTGGGGCGACAACGGCTCATCATTACAATTTCCAAAGAACTTCAAAAATGTTTTTGATTTTCACTTACTTGTAGTTAATGGTGAGAAACAGAAAAGTTTTCAGACAAAAATATTTATATACTGCCCTTGCATATCGATCTACACTCCTGTGCGGCATCAACCTCCCCTATAAACTGTTATCAATTCGACCATCAGTTTGGCGACCTCGTTCCCAAAACACTCAACTGGCTGTGTTCTCTACACGCGCGCGCACTCCGGGCTCTCCGCCACCATGGCACCTTCAAAATTTATAAAGAAAAATCTTGAAGCCCTCAGAGACAAAGCGACGTCTCACAGCTCACCATTGTCAGTTTTTGGACATATTGACTTGGATGCGTTTTACGCTCAGTGTGAACAAATTCGTTTGGGCTTAACGAGTGACGACCCGGTGGTTTGCCGCCAGTGGAGCTCTTTAATAGCAGTGGGTTATGCTGCGAGAAAGTTTGGAATCTCCCGAATGACAAATATAGACGAGGCGCGCAAGAAATGCCCCAATCTGATAGCCCCGCACGTAGCCACCTATATGAAAGGCGAAACTACCTGGGGGTATCACGATCAACCCACAGGAGACGTCCATAAGGTGTCGTTGGATCCATTTCGTCGAGAAAGTCGGAAGATCTTCCATCGTTTCAAAAAGCATTGCAAGTATCTGGAGAAGGCAAGCATAGATGAGACTTTTGCCGATGTGGGATACTTGGTATATGATGTGCTTGTCACACACTTCCCACAGCTGGCCATTTTAGACGACAATGACCATCTACCAGAATTGTCAAGTATTTCTCCGGAATTACACTTCAAGGGTATTGTCTTTGGGATGGAGGAGACTCCTCGGTGCAAAGACTGGGACGATCTGACCATCATGGTCGGATCAATGATTATAGCAGATATGCGCGAAGATTTGTTCAATGCTCTGGGATATACCTGCTCTGCTGGGATAGGACGAAACAAGCGAATTTCCAAATTGGCCAGTGGCTATAACAAGCCAAATCAGCAGACGGTGGTGATAAACTCTGAAATCAACAACTTTTTGGCAGAGTTCGAGCTAAACGATCTTTGGGGATTTGGTGGAAAGCTTGGAGACCAAATATCAGCACAATTCAAAGTCCCTGAAAAGGGCTCGATTAAGTTTCTACTGGAGATTCCTATGAACAAACTGATTACAAAGCTTGGAGAAAATCTAGGATCTAAAGTCTATGAAATCATTCGCGGCCAAGGGTCGTCTGAGATTGTGACCAGAGTTGATATAAAGTCCATGCAGGCAGTAAAACAGTTTTCTCGGCCCATGCAGACAGTCGACGACTGTCATGCGTGGTTTAAAGTTTTTGCAGCCGACGTGGCAAATCGGATTCTGGAACTCGATGCCGAAATGGAATCACCGCGGCGTCCACGAACAATAACTATACATGCAGTACAGTTCAAACAGAAAAAAATTACGAGGAGCAAGCAAACATCTTTTGATAAATCTCTTCCACTCGAGATATCGCTGCAAGATCTTATTGATTCAATATACCAGCAGCAATGCTCCTTATTCGAGGTTCTCCGCAAAGAGACTGGTGATAGCTTGCTACCGTGTTCGAATCTGAGCATGGCTGTGACCAATTTTGAGGTCGCAAAAGACTCACAGAGCAAGAGCATTGACACATTTTTCACCAAGGCGGCGGTACCTGAAAAAGTGAAGAAGGAAGAAACTAAAATCGATGTTCAAGATAAAGTTCCGAAGATCGAAGAAAACGGGGACTCTGAAGAAGAATCACTTTTTGTTGAGGACGAAGATGAAACAAAACCAGTAGAAGATGAAGGAGCTACAATAAGTTGTGAAAAGTGTAAAAAACAGTTGACGTTTGACGATTACGAAGAGCACAAAGACTGGCATTTTGCTGTAGACCTACATGAACAATTCAATGGAGGATCTAAAGTTAAGCAAAAGGATCCTGTATCTAAACCCAAAACAGACATTTCCGGGCCATCAACCCCTAAAAAGCGAAAGACCACTGCTACCAAAGGTAACCAAAACCTGTTGAAGTATTTCAAGGCTTCTTGACATAAATTGTCCCAAACAGCTATTTATTAAATATGTTGGCAAACAGCACCAACATTACGCATCGTAATGTTCCTATTTATGCAAATAAATAAATCATATACACCTAATCATAGGGGAGTTGATCTCCTCACCGGTACTGCCCCGCTTTTAATAATACTTTCTGTAGCCAGAGTTTGCGCAATTCGCTCTCGCTGCTTCAACCTCCTCGCTAGATATTCATACTCCCCACGCGCCCGAAGAATTTGTAGTATGATATCTTCGGTTTTGGGAGATTCCCGTTCGGCATTTCGAATCTTCTCCTCCTCTTTTTTGAGCGCCTTTTTGTTTCGATGCGCCATGACCGTATTCCGTCTTTTAATCAACTCGGGTAATGCAAAGTAATTTCTCTCTTGTAGAGACTTGAAGCTCAAAGAAGCCATTTTTTCGCTTTCCTTCTTAAGCTCTGCAGTAGAAAGATCATAGTAAACAGGGATAGTCATTAATTCCTGATACTTTTGAGATTGCAGAATTTCCAGCGATGGACCAGCCCCATCGTGATGGAAAAAGTCTCGCATGCAAGACAACCAGGTAAAGACAATGTCTGCCTCAGTTTGCGAAAGCTGGCTCTGAGTTGTCCGTTTGTCAGAAAGAGAAGGCAGAAGAAGGGATTCTACCGTTTGTAAAACAACCCACCATGTCTTGGTCATGACCTTGATTTTCAGGTCTTTAGTCAGTCCCCTTGACAAGGTCGCAAAATTGTCGTTCAGGTAATCAAATAGCGGGTTGAGTGAATCCTCAATTTCCACTTGAGTGAGTCTTGCTTGTGGCTTGTTGCTAATACGCGTATTGCTCAACCAACTCGAAACAGCTTCAATGTTGAATCCTCCCTTTCCTTGCAACGCTTTAATGGTATGGATCGAAATTGAATACTTGATCGCTGCGGTAAACTTCTCTACAATCATTCGAATCATATCGTTCTCACTTCTCACCAATGTTCGAAACGCTTTACCAAAATGAAAGCGGATATCATCTTTTTCACTTTCCATGCCAATATTCACCAAAAGCTTGCCCTGTGTATCAAGATCGAGCCAATAATCCTTGTTAGTCAAATTCTTGTAATGCAACAGTAATGCAAACTTACTTGAGACACAAAATCCTCAAAGGCAGTTGGGTCGAGCCTGATAAAAGCTCTGCCACACAAGTCGTGGTTTGTTATGGAGTTTTCATCCCAAATTGTTGCAGTGAGCCATTTGGGTCCGGAAGTCACAATCTCTAACGTTTCATCCCAGACCGGGTTGAGATCTTCGTATATCGTTCTGGTCTTTCCAATTGACTTTCTAGTTTGCTGATCAATAATGGTAACATAGGGATCACTGAGCCCATTCATATCACACGCCTTCAGACCTTCAGCCTGCACTATTCGAACCGTAAAGATAAAACTGTTTGGCCGCTTATTATGAGTTTTCTGTGCTTGACTGAGACGAGCAAATTGCAGTTCAGAATCAATATCATTTTCGATTTTGTCCAAATTCTTTTGAGCGAGTTCAATATCATTGACCTTCACAAAGGTCTGAGACAAGAAGTTGAAAGGGACAAATTTCTCTTTGACGTTGACGGCCGTTTTTGCCATGGCAATCCATTTGTCTTGTCTCGTCCTAACTCGACTGGCCTCATCCTCTTTGGCTCTAAGTTCTTCCATAAAAAGCTGAAAGAGTCTATTAGAATAGCGAGAAGTGGCCGCAGAAATTCCTTTCAAAAGGATGGTATGAATCTGGGCAACATGAACTTGATTCTTCCAGCTGAGGTCTCTAACCAAAGACAACGCCGAGTTGAACGATGTGAATATGTCATTGACTGATGTACTATTGAGCGCACCTGCGTCAACATCAATGGGCAAAAATTTGTCCGACTCCACAGCTGGATCAACCCACGACACCGACAGCTCACTCGAACTTTCGGCCCATTTAATAATGAACGGATAAAATGCTTTTTCAACGTCAAATGCAAACGGCGCTTTGGCAGTATTTACTTGATCGAAAAGATCGCGGATTTCAACCAGTTTCTTGTATAAAACAATGACATCTTCAAAAGATGGCTCATCGGTAGTGTGGGCCATCAAATGATTGAACATTGATTGCGAATCGGCCGCAAATAAAGTCAAATGACGCTCCGTCGAGATAAAACTGATGTGCAATTCACCAAACAGGGGCATCTTGTATCTTTTTGAAAGCCGTTTAGCAATGGCAACGAGCTTATCGCCCAGATCTATTATATGCAGCAAGTCTAGGGTGTCGTCCCTTGGAATGTCATCAATAAGCTGATCGTACTTGCTCTCAGCCACGGATATTAGCAGAGATTTGAGTCGGTCAATCTGAAGCTCGGTCGGTAAGAATGAAGAATAGCCGTCAAACCTATCATGGCTAAAGATATGCTCCTCTAAAATTTCCAATACGGGCCCTAGTTTAGGTGGGCTTTCATGATAAAGCATCTCCAGGAAACTTCCAATCCGAGCAACCAAATCCGTTTGGAGGGCCATCAAAACATTAATGAACAACATTCTGTCACTCGCCGGCCAGGAATTCGGAGCCCACTCCCTTTTGAATGCATCCGTGCTGAGATACCTAGCCAAGGTGAAAGAATCCTTGACTCCTTCTATAGACAACGTTTCGTCAGAAAATAGTTCTTGCGCTACATCGAGCAGGAGTACACATCTGGTGGTAGCAGGAAGTCGCCAGACAGTTGAAGCTTTAGTCAGAAGATCGCTTGATTGCTTTGATAGAAGTACTGTAGGATTCTGGGGATTGTCACTCAATTCACGTCCTGCAGATCTGGTATCACGTTCAAGACAGCGCTTGAGCAAGTGGCGATAGTATGATCTTGGGTCCGCCGGGAAAAAGAAAAAATCGTATTCACCAGTGTCTGGGTGAACCTGTGGCGGCACGACATCAGGAATGCTCTTGCCATTTGAAAAATGGCTGATCTGCTGTGAGAGCTGTTCCAGTTCCGACTCCTTCCATATCACAAACTCACTGACCGAGCTGAAGTCTTGACGACTGTATGCTGGATGTTTTTGGTGGTTTACTAGATCTTGTTCTATGAATCTCAGTTCGCCCACAGCTCTCGTCTCTGTCGCATCAGCCTTGGCGGAGTCAATATCTCTTTGAAGTTCCGAGTCAGCTACTAAAAGAAGCTTCCCTAGATCTTGGGCCAGAAACATGTCGGATAGATTAAAAGTAGGCACGAAAGCCGGCTGGGTTGGCCCAGTATCGCCGTTGGTGTTGCGTACACTAATCGTAGTATCATTGTCTAAGCTGGATTTGTAACTCTCGAGCTGCTTTATTAGTGCAGCCGAGCTCGATCCGCCGGCTTCTTTGATGACGCCAATTAGAAGGAGCACGAATGCAGCAGCGTGCTTGTCTACTACACCCCGCAGTTGGCCGGGAGACACGGCCAGTTTATTCAGCTCCTTGGCAGCACAGCTCAAGAACATCATAACTAGATCTTCAGCCCTCCGACTTTCTTTCATTCGTTTCATGAAATCAGGAGTCAGTAGCATAGCGTAGAAAGCCAAATATGACCTTCTCAGCAACGGATCGTCGCTGTCATGATCTACTTTCAAGGCAATCGCTTTGAATCTTGCCTGGAGTAGTTTCAGAGACTCCTTGGGTATTTTAGAGCTAAAAGACGGCGCTACATCACCGGCAGGCGAGGAGGAAGTTGTTATGCCTCCAAAACTGGCGCTGCTGTGGTGGCCCAAATGGCCTTGCCCTGAAACAGAGCTACCATGGCTGCTCTCTGGTGTCAGCATTGCCAAGTTATCATGCAAGCTGCTACGTCTGGAGTGCGACTGGCTCCGCGAAGAAGTCGGTGTCAGCCGGTCTTCAGACGGATTTTGATTATTAGTGTTCCCCGCATATCGGAACCGCGGCTGGGTGCGATAGTTCAAAACCGCCAGACGCAGCAGATATGGGTACAATGCACGGTCCGTGACTTTTCGGTTCAGCGGTCTCCATGCCGGAGCGGGAGATCCTATGCGGTCTCCGCTGGAGACTGCTCTACGAGCCACTTTGGTACTCATTCCTCATGGAAGTTTTAGTCAAGTTTCAGTAATGTTTCAGGATGGAAAGTTGATTTATAAGGTGTAAGGATGTGGCCCAGAGAAAGCAGATAGATATATCGTGTGGGCCAGTATGCTTAAGATCGGATTATAGTGACTGGTCTAAGTGGGGAAAAAATGGCCGAGATCGCGCTATCAGACGTGGTTGAAATAAATATATATTTAGCTTAGATATTCGGCTCATTTCCAAGGCGATACTGATACGAAGGGGGAGGGTAATGAGGGGGTAGAGGAGTCAGGGGTAGAGAGGTATGTGGCAGGGGTCGACTTTGAGGATAAGAAGGACAGAAGGAGTAGATTAAAGGTTAGATGATAGAAAATATGAGAGTGAACAAGGTTGAAATTGAAATTTCCGGTTGTAATTCATGGGAGTTGGGGTTCGATCGACCAGTTTCTGACATGGGAAAAATGATCGGCAATTATCAACCTTGCATGGTGCAGCAACATTGCATACGTTTATTAAACTGACAATTAGCCGTCTGGGGACCAAGTATATTAATTATATCGTTGGTAAAAAGGACATTTGCAAACGAAACACACCGAAACACGTCATACCTCTTTAATTATTATTTATTAATCTATTTACCGCCACACGGGTAATATAGTGCCAAGCCAACTACGAGTACACGAGTTGCTTATTCAACCTCGGCTTGATCTGGTAAAGCACTCTTTCCATTGTATCGAAGGGCGATGAGTGGAAATAGAGAAAGTAGTTCGCTGCCGTCAGGTCGCCCAACATTCCCTCTTGCTGGTGCTCCAGAAATCATCAGAGCCCACCAAAAAGACTCATATGTCGAAGGATTATTCAAAGATCACATTGTGAATATCCTCCAGAAACTCAAAGGAAGCAGATTTGTTCACTTCCATGAGAATGAACTTTCTTCGTTGACCACCCTGGTGTATCTGGCATTGACTACTCTAATAGGCAACCGAACACTGGGTGAAGAGTACACTGATTTGTTTTACACAACTTCAAAGTCAAAGCTTCCCAACAGATCACGAAAGGTCGCTTATGTCCTGGCAACCTCTTTACTACCGCTTCTTCTAGCAAAGTACGGAAGCAAGTTAAAGTCCAAGGTACTTTCGATATTGGACCGCAAGAGCGAGAATGACAGTGAAAAGAGTGTGCATCGATCTAGAACCACCTGGCTACTACGGGCCATAATTGAAAAGTTCTCACTCTCGACGTTGGTCACTGTCAACTTAGCCATCTTCTACTTCAATGGTTATTACTATCAGCTATCAAAACGATTCTTTGGTCTACGGTACTCTTTTGGGCATAAGCCTGATCCCAACCGACCCAAAGGCAGTGGATATGAGCTGCTGGGACTGCTCATATTCTTCCAGCTCTTTGCAAGTAGCATAGCAAAGGTCAGAGAGTACCTGTACGATCAGAACGAAGAGGAAATTGACACCAACTCGCTTCTACACAGTACCACAACAGAAATCGACCTATCTGATAAGACTCGTCTTCCCTTTATCCCGGAATCTTCTCGAAGATGTACTCTATGCCTTGAATACATGAAAGGTCCAACCTCATCTCCATGTGGTCACTTGTTCTGCTGGACTTGTATCAGTGAATGGTGTCAAGAGAAACCAGAGTGTCCTCTCTGTCGCCAGTCTTGTCTAGAGCAAAATCTTTTACCATTAAAGGGATAGGAATACAAAAATCTACCATTAAAAATAAAGACTATAAGAATACTCTAATGCTGTATATATAACCCCAAATGCATGACATGATCAAACAAGAAAAATCAGCTAAAAGCTCCGATATTATACAAAACCTGCTTCTTTCGTCCCTTTTGTTTCCGCACACCGCCAACCACTGGATCCTCAGATGACTCAGTGGGAGATGGTTGTGCTTGCGTAGATGGGTCCCATACTGAAGGAGCCGACGGCGTAACAACCACGGGACGCTTCAGCGGATACATTTTGACTTTGGATTGTGGCAATGAAGGGAACGCAGATTCAGTACTAAGTGATGAGGAAGAAGAGGTCCGACTGTAAGCTGAAGTAGATGTCGACGTCGAAGCAGTGCTCTTGCTACCTCCATTACTGACGCTCAGGTTGTTGAGCGATTTAGTGACACTGTTCAGACTAGGAGTACTTCGGACAATTTTGGAGGTAGGTGTAGCGGTGCCACTACTACTTGCAGATGATGACCCAGGCAGAGACGGAAAATCCTGAGTAGTCAAAGCTCCAGCTCGTAAGCTCGCCGACCGACTGGCTGCCCATGTGCTAGACAGCATATTGGAAGTTGCAGTTCCGGCTTGTCGGCCAAGTGGAGGAGCTTGTCTCTCGGCCCAGTTTTGCAGAGCAGTTTGCAATTGTTTCGATTTTGCCTTGTAAACTCCTTGTAGCTCATGAATTAGAATTTCCATCTCGGGTACTTTGATGTCAACGAATAGGCTGGTGTACTCGAAAATTAGCGTCTTAGCATCAATAGTGCCGGATGCAAATTCACCATTGAAGACTTGAAACTTTTCGAATTTGTTGACGTCGTAGTTCAAATACATCCGCGCACGTTCTTCTAATCTTCGTTTGGTAATGTCGGGGGTTTCATTTCTTGGCGGAGCATTAGCGTGAAATCGTTCGACTGATGCAACTTGGGGAGAATTAATAGAAGGGTTCGATGCTCTCTGAGTACCGAGAACGGGGAATGAGTCCTCAGTTCGTTCAACTGTAGTAGCTCTGCGAGGTTCTGCAGCAGCTGATCTGGTGGTAGTAGGCACTGGTGGCTCGACATACGTACTCAGCTGTGAGCCAAAGTTGTTGCTGGTGGTACCTGGACGACTAAATGTGAAGTTTGTTTCAACAATTCTGGCCTGGCGGGAGGTCCCGACTATTTCCGGATGAGTGTTGACCATGTGGTCTTGCAACTCCAACTTGGAGTCGAATACCACAAACTTCTTATCTAAACAAGACTGCACTCCACAGGCAAAATGCTTTTCCCTGAAATGATTTTCCAGATTTGTGTAATCTCGGTAATAGTTGTGTTCTGGTCTGTTGTTCACATGGTTTCTATCGCAAATAAAACACCGCTCGTGCTTTTCTCTACAATGCACAAACAGTTCTTCATCTGAGTAGAAATATAATCGGCAGAATCCGCAGCGAGGATGGCCAGTGAATCCAGTCTTCTCGTCTCCTTCTTTCTGATGCTTCTGAAGCCCCCAACTAGTGTACAATGGGAACTCGATCGAAAATGCTTTTTTATGTCTCGTACAGATATCGCAGAACTCTCTATTATGGGCATCCTTGGCATGGTGCTTCAGCTCTTTCCAACTATGGAAAACCTCTCCGCACGCTTTCCAAGGGCATCTCAGCTGCAGCAGAGCCAGTACGCCGTCTTTCGTCTTGCGGTCTTCAAAGTAGACCCCGTACCTTGCCTCTTGATACGTCAGCTGCTGCTCACTGAAGTCGTGGTAATTGGATCCGCTCTTGTCTGTGATCACAATCTTGTCTTGCTGGGTTCGGCACAGGGCGCAATGATTGTCCTTCATCAGTGCTCGGAGCCTCAGCGCACATTTATGGCACACCGTGTGGTTACACGGATATACCGCCTCGAATATGATGCCGTCTGCACACACAAAACAGATCTCCTTGCCCTCAGTGGACTCGTCCTCGTCCTGGGCGTTTCCTCCAACTTCTTCATCTGCTTCTTCTTCTCTGGGCGCCGATCCGTCGGCTGGCTCTGCCTGACGGTTATTTGGTCTTTGTCGACCAGCGGCTCGTACACCACCTCTGCCGCCACGATGTGGCCGGCTTGGCCGTGACTTTGGCTTCAAGGTGATTGTTCCTTCCTCAGTACTGGCCATGAGTTTAATGTGGTTGTTAATAGTTGTCAAATGTCACAGTGACGAATATTGTAAAGGACGATTTCCTGTTTTGTTCGACGCACGGCTGTGTGTGAGTGCTGACGTAATATTGGCACGGCTGAAACTTTCCGTTCGATCGCCGAGATGGTGCATTGAAGAATATACCAGATCGATTTTGACAGTTTCTTGATTATAAATTGTACATTATTATTGCTCGTAGAACAAAAAATGAACGTCTCGGGGATATTAAACTCGTTTCGAATATTCTACAACCCTGCATTGTTCGTCCCCAATTTGACTGTGTCCACTTTCAACCAGATCCCCCTCCCGATTCCAGGTCTCAAGGGTAAACCCATTTCGCTAATAATTCTGGATAAAGACAATTGTTTTGCTGAGCCACATAGTAATGTAGTGTATCCAGAGTATGTGCCCTTTTGGGCTAAACTTAGGAAAGAGTATCCTGGAAATAAGCTGCTAATAGTCAGCAATACAGCCGGATCACAGCAAGATACTAGCTATAGACAGGCTCGACTTGTAGAGCATAGCACTGGGGTCAAAGTGTTTAGACATTCAATAAAAAAGCCAGGATGTCATGTAGAAATTGCAGAATATGCAAAGTCGTTAGGGATCATAGATCCTAGTCAGATAGTTGTAATTGGAGATCGGCTCATGACAGACGTCGTCATGGCCAATATCATGGGAGCTTCTTCCATTTGGGTACGAGACGGTGTGGTACCGGGAGGCACGTTTGCTGTCATTGAAAAGGCATTCTATGATGTGTTGGGGTCGAGGTGGCAGAAGAGTAAAGCAGAGGAGGCTAATCGGACGACGCCAAACACCAAGTAATATAACATAATCCGAGAATGACAGACAGGATAGCATCTCACAAAAGTACGTCACATCACGTCAAACAAAATAATAAAACATCACACAAGAGTAATGAGAAATATATTTAATGGCATAACGATCATCATATCATCAAATTTAGAGTACAGTTGTTATTTCTCAGTATAGACAACCAAAGTGCAAAACATCTCACAACGTCTACTCCTCTTCACTCTCTAGTGCTGCTTCCAAAGCCTCAGCCTCCATGTCTGAACTTGTGGGACCAGCCTTCGAGCTCAGAGGAGGTTCCGAGTCTCGCATCTCATCCCCGTCATTCTCGACCAAATCTCCCAACTTGGGCGTCCCAAGAACCTCGTCAGACTTGAACAAATGGGGTTTTAGCAGTTTGTTCATCGAAAACATGGTCATTTTATCACCAAAAATGGGTCTTAAATTATCGTCACATATTATTTCCCGTCTATCATTGGGATTCTGTAATTCATACTTCTTGATATAATCCCACAGTGCCTTGACGGTCTGCGGCCGGGACAACTGAGTTTCTCCCAGAACCTGGGCCAGTGCCGGCGATAGATCCAGCTTTTCGTGAAATGGGTTCTTTTCAGCTGCTTCTTTCGACACTTTACGTTTCTTTTTCTCCCCCTCTGGCTTTGCTTTCCGCTTTTTCTTGGATTCTCGAAAGCGTCTTCCGTTCAGTTCTGCCTGTAATTTAGCAGCCAGCACCGCATCGCTCTTCGTAGACTGGCGACCACCCTTGTTTTTGTCCTTGGCATCAACTTCTTTGCTTATTGACCTCGAATCTCGTTCACTGGCTCCTCCTCCCTCTTGTGCCCGCAGGTATCTTTCCATAATGACTTCATCCATGGGTTTCTCGTTAGCCCTCTCCTGTATAGTGCTCTTCATCCTTTGAAAATTACCTTGTATGGACTCAGATCAGCTCCAATTAGCTCCTGAATACTTCGTCGGATCCGTTTCGCCGTGACCACCTCGAGATCAGACACGCCTAGCATGGCCTTGGTTAGCAAAGTACGAAGTTGCAGTCCAAACGACTTACATCGATCATGGGGATATACTTGTTTGGATCAAAACTCATTTTTGGTTCGTCCCAGTTAATTCTTATTATACAAACTTATTGATTGAACTCGTTGCTATCAATTCCTTCGAATCGGCCAACTCGAAAAGTTATCTGCAACAATAAGAAACTCTGTGCATCAGATTATGCGACAATACTGTGAAGTGGGGGACAATCATGTCAAAGCGCCATACTGAAGTAGTATCGTAAACAATAATAATAATATCATACATAATTAAAAACAATTCAGAGTCATAATACTAAATTTTCCATGTGAACACCCACTGTATCCCTTTCGTACCACATCTTTCTTCATCTCCACCTACAACCATGGCATCCACGAATTATCGGTCAACGCCAAATGTCTGGGATTGACTGCTTGAGAAATCAGGTCTATCACCGTCTGGTTAGCAGGTATGTTTCCTTGTCCTACTTGGGCCAATGAAGTAGCTCTTTTAACAATGGCTTCCACATTTACTCGTACAATGTCTCGCAGTTGTTGGTCTTGGACACTCGGTCGGTGTTGCTGGTTGTACCAGGATATTAGTTCATCTCGCACAAAGATACACAAGTACTGATCCAGATCAAACTCAGGTTCAGTCAAGGACTTGGCAATCACCAGCACTGTAACGGCATATAATCCCTCCAAGCTAGTGGGTCCCATCAGCGTCTGGATATTGGGAGTCAATCTAAACGGAACCGGCTCTCCATTGTGGAATGTCGGAGCATTCTTTGACGGAGGTAAAACTAGTTAGCAATAGGAACATAAACACAGGCTCTTGAAAACCATTCTTTTGTCACTTACTTGGCAGCATCTCGGTAGCCCAAACGTTTCCTGATCCAGTGTTTATCATGAATTTGTGAGGATATCTGTTGTTGATAGACATCATAAAGGTCATGAATGTAATACCAGCATACTGGTAGCTGAACTGCTTCCTAAATAACCAGAAGCTCTCAAAGGAACTATAGTCCTTGGCAAAATACTTGTTAGTAACTGTAACACTCGACCCGAAGTCAGTAATATACTTACATCTCTCAAAATTGTCGTGGGAATCAAGGTCGCTTGAATAGCAGTCAAAATCTCCATCTTGATCGCCGCAATGTCGGGTTTAGGCAACTTGGGATCAAAGGCTGCTCTTAGCTTCTGTGTAGAAAAATCTAATGGAGCATCGCGACTCTGCCCAACCCGGCGACAGTAATCTTCGTAAATAGCTTGCATCGAAATATACCGAGAATCGTCTTGAATAATTCGAATATGAGGATTGAAAGGAATTGCAATCGGCAACGTAAACTGAATGTTTCTCTTCCTGCATTCCTTTCTTCGCGACATAACCCCATTAAGAATCTTGAACAATTGCGCAACCCGCTCTTCCCGTCTACAATGTCTTGCAGCGGGATACTGGATAGCAAACGGATGCATAGACCCATCATGCCCTCGAATGGTAATTCTTCGGTAACACACTCCAAATCCTCGGACGACATCCACAGTAGGCATAAATCGGTCGATCTTGATAAAGTGCAAATTGTTGTCCTTCAGCTGGAAGTATTGACCAGGCACTTCAATATCCTCAAACTTCTGATAATGGAATTCGCTCAAATGAGGACTCAAAGCTTCCAAGTTCACCTTGTCTGGTCGCGCATCAAGCTTGGCCTCAAACCTATCTCTCCACCTTCGCAACTTCAGTACATATGTTTCAAGGTTGGGCTTATCATTGACAAAGTCGATCTCAAACGCACTCTTAATATGCTTAGGCAGCACGCTTTCGGCAAACCGCGTAATATTTGTCTCAGTGGCAGGGGGTAGTTTAGCATCTTCTTTGGGATATACCAACCGGCCCATGTACTGAATTCCGTCATTAAGCAAAGCTAGAATCAGTCTGTAAGCGTCCTCGTCCGCAGGGCTCTTGAAACGATGATAGATCTGATCTGCGAGTGTCTCCAACGACAATGTCAACAACGGATACGCCGTTTTCAGAATACTCACAATCTCCTCCACATGTTCCCATGGCTGTCGATTTGCCAAGTTAGCAGGGCTAGGCGAAGGCTGTCCTTGGGCGGGCGCCTGGTTCATCTGCTGAGGGCCAGCTGGTTGTCCTGGTTGATTAACCGGTGTACCCTGAGTGGGCTGGTTCACTGCACCAGCTTGACCCCCTTGTGGACGAACAGTCTGTGCTGCCTGCATTGCCTGTCGTTGTATTACTGCATAATCTTCCTTGGTGGTCCTCAAATGGAAATGGAGAGCCTGAGGATAACTTTTCGCAATCTTAATCAAGACATGTCTAGCCAACCGCGCTTCTTTGTGACTCAACGAAGTCAAAAGCTGGGGAATAAAGGTAATCCAGTACCAAACCGGTACTTCACCTCGATATCCATCAAATGCCTGAGCAATTGATCCACTGGCGTCGTCGAGACTAATCAACCACAAAATTCGGCCCAACAGCTTCCTTGTCTTTCCATTCTTATAAAGACCTGCTGCTTGCAAATAGCAGCTAATAGCATTACTAGCATAGAGCAGATCTTCAGGATGCTCCTTGAATCGCTTATCGTTAAAGTAGCCCCATTCAGCCCAAGCCTTAGGCAGATACAGATCAATTTGAACGGCAGTGGCAAAAGCTTGGTTCGCGTCCTCCAGCACACCCAACTTGGCCAAAAACATTCCCTTTAGTGTAAAGAATTCGGCCTTCTGCTGCGCTCCAAAGTACACCAAGTTAGTGTTACTGATAACATCCAATCCAGTATTCATCTCGTTGGGATTTTGATAATGGCATTTCGCTTGCTCTCTGAGCTTCAAGAACGCCTCTTGAATTTCAATGTTGGGAAGTGTATAGATCTTTGTCAACTGGCTTATGCAAACTTCCGGCATATTGTGTTTCCTCGTGACGTGAGCAAATCGATTAATGATCCAAGCAATCTCGTGATAGCCCCGATAGGCGTACGAATTAGTTGAGTTATTGTTGCTATTGCCGCCACTGGATTGCAATGAAGGTATCAAAGGAAGATAAACCTTGTTGATGACCCCAAAAGCGTGCTGTCGCCAAGTAACTAGATCTCCCCAAATATTGATGTCGTCCCAAAGATTTGGCAAACGCTCTCTCCAAGCTTGCAAAACACCTTTCAGCTCCTGAGACTTTGTATCAAGATTCTGCGCCGTCGTTGTCTGCAAGCTAGTATATACTTGACTTGCTTCCATGAATTCAACGTATTGCTGGAAAGTGTGCAGCAGAGGAATATGCGCACCAGTAATGTGATTATTCGGTAATCCAAACCACTTCCGTAGTGCGAGCTGAATACCTTCGTCACAGTATTTGGACAAGTCCTGAAGAGTCTCAGTCTTCTGTGCATAACCTTGGAGGCACAAAAAGGTCTCAAAAACCTGTCTTCGCGGAGTAGGAACATCCATTACCGTCTTGATACTTTGTTCCAAGGGATCCTTATCTGCTGTCCAATCAGCTACTCTCCAACCACATTCTAACAGTAAGTCAGTAAAGCCTTCGTGCTTGGCAAGTTCGGTCAAAACGTCCCATTGTTGCAACTTTTGAGCACACAAAATCCAGTGATCCTCCCATAAGCCGTATTCAGACTCACCATAAGGAAGAGCTCCGCTTCGCGCCTTAATTTGAGCGGTTTCGTACATCTGCATGGCTCGACCCCACATTCCAATCTGTTCATAAGATAGGCCGGAGTTCGTCTCAGTGTATTTGGATCGTCTTCTCCAGGACCCATAAAACATGTCATCCTCCTGTAATCCAGCATACATTTCAGCCAGTGCATCCAAGTTACTTTCGCTGACTTTCAAACTGTCACTGTGAGGGTTGCTCTCAATATTTTCCAAAATCTTGATAGCAACATACCATGCACAAAAGGATTTGCCAAGGTACTTCACCAAATGAGGGGGTAGTTGTTCCACGTTCGAAACGCCTTCCAACAATGATTGAATGACATTGGGTCGCTTATCGATCTGACGATTATGATAGTCTTTTGAAAGCAATATTATAAGCGCACGAATCATTTCTGTCCGCTCTCTTCCAGCAAATCCACCATAGACTTGAGGGAAGAAATTTACCCACATTGCGTGAGTCAGATCAGTAGAAGCGTACTGGAGTTCCACAAGTGGACCAAAAAGCTTCTCAACAGTTGGATTGAGGCTCTGCAAGAATTCGTCTCGTCGCTGAACAAACTCTTTCAGCTCGGTAACCGTCTCCTCCTTCTCACTCGCCTTCAAGGCTGCACTAGGCAACGCACTAGCAACTTCTGTAAGAGGAGCAAATGTAAATTCTTCCGAACGGAGCTCTACACGCTCTTCCACCAAGCCATCATAGAGCAACTGCAAAGCTTGATTGATCCACTGACTTTCTCCAATGTATTCCCAGTTTTGATCGGCGATAATGTAAGATAACCGCTTGGTGATACTGGGCTCAAGACTGTCAGACATGATTCTCATTAGCTGTTGTCTAGTTTCAACATCCCCCAGTCTAGTACCGACCAAAAATGCATGTTCCATACGCAAAGAAAGCTCAGATTTCGATAGACCAGGGTCCTTGTAGATATCTATCACGATAGAATAGAAATCTTTCGCTAGCTCAGAACTTCCTCTGATCTCAAATGCCATCATCTTAGTAAGAATGGCAGCTTTCTCCTTGGTAGTGGGGAACAGATCGGTCTTTGAAAATACCCAGTTTCGAACAATGGCAACAATTCGCTGGCAAAGAGTTTTGTCAGACGATCTCTCAATCAGCTGCGCGAGGAGTGATAAGAACACACGTCTCTGATCTCCCAAATGAGAGATTCGCATAGATGTCACATTGATTATTTTCTCTAGCAACTCGACAATTCGTTTGGAATCAATTTCACCAGTGGGCTCTGCGGATGGCTGATCTTCGTTGTTGGCACTGCCAGTAGCATTTGCAGTCGTGGCAGTGCCGCTAGCATTCGAGACGTGATCTTTACACAATTTGCCGAACGCTTTCATAAGTGGTGCTAAAACAGCGTCAATTGCAGAGGAAGTATACTCTGGTAATGAGCAAGCAAGCATGACGCCAGCCGGAATACTATTTGTGCCTGAGAGAAGCTCCTGTACAGAGTTGACAATCATTTGGCTAAACGTTTGTACTGGTTCCGGTACGTCTTCATCCTCCTCAAGAGAAACTTCACTGTTAATCGCCTTGAAGATAATCGACAGAAGTCTGCTCAAACTTATATGACATTCTTGTTAGTAGTTGTCCATAATCCACAACGCAAACGAGTACTCACCTAAATTGTCACTTCGGATACACTTTTCTAATAATCTCTCCAAGTGATGGAGGTTTCCAACAATCCATGAAGCCTTCTTCCTTCCTAAGGTAACAGAGATTACCTCCAATGCATTGAGGCAAATAGCCAGTCCATTGGGAGACGAACCAATATCGTTTTGTACAAGACTGCGCTCAAAGAAGGTGAGCTTCACCACCACCTCGGGCCAATGTTCTTCGCTTAAAAGTTGATCCAGAATCTTTATCACTCGGCGACCTAAACTATTTTCCGATATTTTTTGTGGTGATATGCAAACGAATCTAATGAGATAAGTGATGCAAGCCTCTCTTTGCGCGAATGGAATAGAGTAAGTCTGCTGAATAGTTTCCATAGCCGGTGTTCCAGTTGAGTGGTCAGCGGTAGCATTGTCCTCATTGTCCATTTCGGATGCCTTTCGTTTGATGCCCGTGGAAGTTGTACCAGCAGCCTCCCTTTGTTTAGACATATTTTCCCATTTCAAGATCAGCTCGGCAAGGTCGATTGCTAACTGGTGATTTTCAGTGGAGGAGTTAGAGAGAAAACTCAACTTCGGCATGGCTGCAATGATGTTTGACACAAAATGGTCTCTGAAGTCGTAAAATAACTCAGCATGTCGAACAATGAACTGGTAGATGTTGACAACCTGGCCAACATTGTGGCCATCTTCGCTCAGAACACGCCTTGGCCATTTCGCCCACAGAGGAGAATTGACTCGTTTCACCAACACTGGAGCCATCAAGTCAAGAGCCTGCTTTACAAGGGATTTGGCTTCATTCTGATGTGTCTTCAACAACGCCACATATATTTGGATGACGATTTTTGACAAGGTGTCATAGGCCGCAATGAAATAGGCTATCAGAACATATGCAGCCTGCTTGCTGATAATATCCTCCAATTTAATATACACCCAGCCGAACTTTATAATATCCTTTCGAGCGTCAGCTACTAAATGTGGACTCGTTTTAATAAGAAGAGCAGACATCTGTAATAACTCGAAACGGAAATGATCCATCGTGCCAACATGATCCTCTAGGTCAGGGCTACTTCGCCATATTTTGGAGTGAACCATATCGAGCCAAGTGTTCGTTCCTTTGGCACTGCCCGTACATTTATCAAGAAGCTTCGACAAATCCCCGTTTCGGTGGCTCTCAACAATCAAGATAGGATTGATAACGTACTTAACCACGAAAGTTTTAGCACTGAGAACATTGGTCTTATTACTGGCATGTTCGATAGCACAGCTCAAATATGCACGCCGCTTCGAAACGTCAGTTGAGCGGGCCACTTCAGAAAAGACGAAGTCTGTAATGCTTGCGTCAACGGGCACATTGCAATTGCAAAGCGCCGCAATGAGAGAAAAAACAGCTTCATGGTCTTGTGGCTTACCACGGAAGTACTTCACGTAGAAGCTCTGAAACTCCTGTAACGATTGTTCTACCTGTAAATATAGAGAACTGGTAAGAGAGCCGGAAGTGGAAACTTGTACCAACTCTGTCATATAAGAACTGATCTCGTCCAATACCGGTTTCTGTGCGACGATCCATTTTTCATCATCAGCGTTCAAAGCTTGGAGAATATAAATAAAATTGCAAACGGCGACGCTTTTTTCATCAGGATTCTCAATTGCCATCACAGCAGTCCTCATTTCTTCGAGATTTTCCCTGGTATGGGCCCGGAGATTTTCGCAGTTCGGATTTGTCAAAATGTTTGAATAAAATCTGCCGTAGGTTCTGTCAGAAACCTTTGGCACAAAGTAAGTGAATGCTTGCTGAGGGTACCTGTCTAAGAACTTCGCAATTGGTAATCGGAATGGAGAACTATGTTGGCGCCTCAAGTGAGATTCTAAGTAAAACAATGTGTGCATGAGATCATTCATAAAAACGTAAGCGGTTGGAGGCAACAAATGAAAAACATTTAGAATGGCGGCGATAATTTTGATGTTTTGCTGATTGTTTAAATTCTTTGTTGAATTGGCGTGCAACTGAGAAGGCTCTGCCCAAGCTTTCAAATGATCCAGCAGTTTCTTGCCTATTTCAACCTTAAAATAAAAGGTGAGTAACTCTAGCAACCTTGCAAGACCTTCAAGTCCAGCGACAGTCAGTCTTTTGTGATCAGACAAGTTCATCAAAATTGGCCGTAGACCATTCTGCAAAAGATCTCTAGGCAATTTTACGTTCTGCGCCAGAACCCGCTTCAGACCAAGGTGAGCTGCATCAACCACTTTGCTAGACCTAGAATATAAGGTCTTAAAGAACACCGCGATAATTTTTGCTCTGGTTTGGGCCTGCTGAGTAGCCAAGTAGTCAGAAGTCGTCAAAGCAAGAGAAAGAAGCTGAATACAAACAATTCGCAATTGTACTAGTTGCTCGGAGGTCTTGTATTCAAACACTCGGTGCGCACTAGTCAAAGACTCGTCCTCAGCATCGACTAGAGCTAATGCCTCGGAAAGTAAGCGAGTCAACTCGTCGTTGAACTCCAAAAATGTGTTTTCTAGTCCAAGACAGAAGGCAATTGCGTCGATGTGCCCAATTTGCATGGGGAATGGCAGCGCTCTCAAAGGTTTTCCAAAAATAGACGTCAAGAGAGGCGAACTGACGGGCTTAATGATTTCGTTCAGTGACTTCCCACTGGCTTCCGCTAGTATCGCCAGAGAGTTTTTAGAAGTTTCTCTAACAACCGGGTTAGCATTTCCAAGGCCGTAGGTAAGAAATCCTGAAAGCTGCTGAAACTGTTTCGCGGCAATCTGTTCCGCTGTGATATCCTTATTACACTCTCGCAACACATAGTAGCACAATTCACTAGCATCGTCTCGCACAGAGCTGGGATAATCGTTTGAAGTGTCCTTTAGCACAAAGAACATCGTTCTAATGAACTCAATGTGCCTTGGTGCAATCCAGTAGATGGGCATTCCCAAGTCTTTGAGCAAAGTCTTCATACCCAAACAGGCACCAGCTTTTCTATAGTATTCAACTTCGAAACAGGTGTGTGAAAGCTTGCCGAAGATGCTTCTGAACATAGGGAATCGATGGATCTCATTGGATGACCCAAAGATCGCAACACAAGAGTTATAAATATGGTGGATAGCAAGTTGACCAGCGTCCTTGACCTCTTCATTATAATGCGACAGCGCGTAGACAATGACGGATAGAATGATCTTAGGGTCGATGTAAGCTAGACCTTCATTTTCATTGAGCTCAAACGGCCGAAACGCCTTCCGCTTTTCCAAAGTGAATTCTCCCAGTTCGAGGACTGTGAAATGCTCGCACAAATTCTTAATCAGTTCCAAAGCACGCGGCTTAGTTTCTTCCAGAGAAACAGAGAAAAAGACGGCTTCCAAAAGTTTGCTCAGCAGCTCGTTTTGAAGTTTTCTCTTGGTCAAGCTTTTGTCTCTTCCATCAGGCAATTTCTCTTCCACTTCAGGAAAATCTCCCCGAATAACCTCTACACAAGCTTTGACATGAGTCTCAAAATCTTGTGGTAACGGAGAGCTTTCAATAAATAATTCCAAGACTCCGGTGATGTATTCAAAAGCTTTGACTTTGTAGTGAGCTGACTGTTTTCCATCTTCAATAACTTGCAGAGCATAATTAAGTGCTGGAGTGATATTTAACGGCTTCTTTTCCGGAATACCATTAAGAGACAGCATGATAGCCGTATCTTGATCTAGCGGAGACTGTGCAGCCAAGTCATTAGGAGGCACTAAAAACCTCCTGTTACGGCCACCGAGCTTTCCCAAGACCCTTAGCGTGGTATGTGAGTGCTGGTGGAAGTAAGGCAATGGTCGCAAGTGCTTCCATAAAGCATCGAAGACTTCTCCAATCACCGGCTCGATAATAGGATCAAAGTACTCAGCAGTAAGGTTATCAACGCACAGTTCTAGAGTTCGTAAGCCTTGACTGATAAGCTCTTGAGAGCCGTTCAACGCAGTGACCAGAGGTCGCATCAAGTAGCTCAGATGAGGGACCAGAACACTGAGTCTAACCGGAACGGTGAGGCATAACTCCACATAAATATCTCTCTCCTGAGGTTTTCTGGCGGTAGACAGTAATTTGTTCAGTGATTCCAACAAAACTTGGAGCAAAGGGAGCACTTCTTTATAAAGCAATTCGAATCGACCACCGCCTATACTTCTAAATAGAGTTCGTAAGAGATGGAAATAAACCAATGGATCTTTCGCTTTGGTAGACAACTCCAGAGAGCTAATGATCAGATCTTTCAGATGGGGGAGTATAACCGTCTCATTAGCAGCCGGGAACAGATTAACAGCCATGAAAGAAAGTTTAAACAGTCGGATGAGAATGTTGGACTTGACATGGTTTCCATCTCCCAACTCTGGTAGCTTCGCCTTTAGGAACGAGATGAGGAGACCAGAGAAATTGGCGGAAGTGGCTTCGCTGGCGAGGAAAAACTGCGGGATGTGAAGTAGAGCAGAATTTTCAAACATAGCCTCGTAAAGGAAGGGCAATTCCACATCGACGATTTCATTGAAAGAAGCAGGGTCGATGTGGATAAAAACGGTAGCAAATGCTTCCATCAAATCCTTTTCGTCTTTGGAGCTGACCACGGGCAAACTAGGTCCGGTTAAATCTAGTCCGTGTTTGGAATCCTCAGGATGCAGTAGAGCGTCTTTGGGAGAAGCAAAGAATAGATGACCTGAGACACCTTCTCTGAATAGTCGTCTGAATATGGAGATTTGCTCATAGTTGAACATTCTAGCTGACTCCTGCCATTGTTGAGCGTTGAAGTCAGAATGGAGCGGAGGAGGATTACAGGATTTCAGGCCGAACATGACGGTTTTCAAGAAATTCATCAAGTTCTTAAAAATATATCGAGCATCTTTGAGGTCATTGTTGCCCGGTTCTTGGTGAATCCTGATAATGCCATAGTTGAGCACGTCCTCAAGGTCGAGTTCGTCGTCTTTTTCGAGCGAATCTACATCCATAGCATCTTTATCAATTCCCGCCGTGCTTTCAGCCTTTATCTTATCCTCTTCATCTTCATTTTCGACTCCCTTTTCGTTTTCACCATCGTCGCTTTCTTCCCCGTTTTCGCTCTTCTCCCTTTCCGAAGACTCTTTGTTCTTTTTCATAATGTGAGAGTAGTTCCGGTTAAGAGAAGAGAACCGCTCGACAAAAGCGTTCAAGATGAGAACCATAATCTGCCTTCCTTCATTACGGTCAGGAAGTTTCATGATTCTCTCTACGAGATTCAACAGCAGCTTGGCACTCATGATCTGGAAACTAGTTGCCAAAGTGTTATCCTGCATGTTGCGGCAGTAAACTCGTACAGTTTTCCAGATCTGATCTGATGTCAGCTCGCCCCGCACATGGTGAACCAGATCTGCCATGGTGCTGTATGCCAATGGCCGTAGCGTCTCGTGTACAGTCAATCCTTCGCCAATCAAAACCTTTTCATTGAGTAGAACATCGACTTTAGGGATGAAGATAGTCCGGAAATCAGTGGAAAGAATGTGTCGAGTAGCGACCAGAAGTTCTTTCCGCGCAGCAGAGAGCTCACAGGGGCAGTCCTGGAGCAGTCGCACCACGAAATCTGGAATCATGCTGTGATACTTTTTGAGAGCAGACGAGAATCCCCGTAGAGCGTAGGCCAAAAAGGACATGGTCTTTACCTGTGCTACTATCAGCTCGCCATATGCAGTCCTGTTTTTTATCAACGGTGAAATAGATGTGTATATCTCGCCCTTGGCAGCCGCTGCTTCGTGGGCAGCCTGTTGAGGTTGGGCCTGAAGGCTCAGCATTTCAATGATGTGAGGGATAAAAACCGGCAAAGATTCGTTGACAAGCTGTTTGTGTGTCGAGTACAGCAGTACTATTATAATCGGACACTCGGTCAGAACCTTGAAACTGTACATGCTTTTTTGTAGTGGTCTTGAAGCAGGTTCGATGCTGAGCTCCGAGCTCATAGTAGGCGACAAGGCGGGCTTCGGGGACTGGAATGACCCCACAGGCGTAGTCACCGCGGTGCTGGCATTATTATTGCTGGCGTTCCCACTGCCTGCTGATACACTGAACAAATCATTTACGACCTGTGGTATGTTTTTGTAAATCTCAATCACCAGATCAAGAAATGGCTGAACCTGTTCGAGCAGATGTGTCTTGTAAGCTCTATGCAAGCTCGTCAGCACCTTCATGCACAGGATGCCGTTTTCCTCGTTGTCATTGCGCAGTAATTCCATGATTAACTTTAAGATATCTATGGCTTTGGGTTTCAAGGTGTCATTGGTCTGCAAACGCAGCAGAATGTCCAACAAACAGCTTCGAAACCGCTGTTCCGGAGTGGTAGTGCTGAAACTCACGGGCACGGTTTCCAACAGCCGCATGATCTCGGGCAACAGCTTTGACAAAAAGAACTCATAGTCGGTGGTGGTTTGATATGAATCGACCGAGTCTCTAATCTCGGTTGCAATGGTAATCTTGGTTTTGATGTCTGGTTAGAATCATCTCACTGGAAGATTTAAATTTTTGTACGTACCAAGATTCTCATCGGCCAATCGAGAAGCAAATGCCTCGATTTGAGGGTTGGGAGTGCCCATTGTTGTCTTGTTAGGAGGACGTTTAAGCAGTTCGACAAGATGTACCCACCACAATCGAGGTCGCCTAATTGTAAAGTAAAATCGCGTCTCTTTCTGACAATATATATAGGGCAAGTAGAATACTAAACAAAATAGAATAACAGTAACAATAATAAAAAACAAATTAAACGGATAAATTTACAGTGTCCGTGGCCACTAGTTGTTTTGTCTGAATGAATCTTCCCCAGACGCACGCACCCACCGGTCTCTGGCTAAAGAAGATGGGAGTTTTGATAAAAAGAGCGGGAAGCTCTCAAGCGATGTCGCTGAGTAAGCTGAAATTTCACGTGACATTCACGTGATGTCTACCAGAGAGTAAGGTAGGTAAAATTATTGGGGTATTTATTTCATGGGCAAATATAATGGTTGATGGTTAAGAGCTGAAAGACAAATTGTGTCTGCTGGTTTGTTTTGTGTAATTGAAATGTATAGTGAAAGGTGATAGTACTACAAGTCCTCGTTACTGAAGATCATTAGTATATGGGGAGTATATATTTTGCATATGCGAGTACAAATCTAAAATTTCTTGAGCACATATAACTGTTAATCGTTAAGAGGTACTGAAAAACAAAGTGTATTTTATTGGTTTGTTTGTTGGTGTAATTGAACTGTATAGTTGAAAGATGATAGTAACCGTAACTGTATATAGTTCTCGTTACTGAAGATCATTCTCTTTCTAATATGTGGGGATTACAATGCAGAGGTAGATTGTAAAAAGATCTAGAAATCGTAAAAATTGAGAATATTCATTTCCGACAACACAAGCATATGGTACATGATATTCTATTCACACCTTTTGCTAACAAACGTTACTTTCAGTCTGCCAGGCCACAGTAATATTAACTACATGTAGTAAAACTTATACACTACTCAAGCTTTCATAGACACCGTCCTGATCTCCACGTTAAGTAGTACAGTGTCATGATCGGATTAACAATTAACATCCACATAGAGTAAATGGAACTCGCTAAACAGCTTATCCGAGTAGCTGATACAATTCCGAAACGCATAAACTGCATTTCGTATTTACAACTCTATAATGCCCCGCCACGTATCAACTCACTGTGTTACATCTACCGAAATAGGCTGTTGTATTCTCGGTTCTACAGCTCTAGCAATGGCTTGCCGTACAAACTTCAATGTCCCCACTCGGTGTCTTCATATTCGTTATGTACGCCTTGAATACAGCTTACCAGTTTTACCATTTACACTGGTCTGAACAGTATCTTTATAGGCTATACGTTGTGCATGGCTTCTATGCATTACTCCACGCTCCGATCGGCAACCTTCAACTTATTTTTCAACGCCTTCTGTCTCGGGGCCCCGTATTGAAACACCAAACAAATAACCGCAATTTAGTACCACAATAGTGGGATTCAAATAACGGCTCAACGTCGACAAGAATGTACATAATTGAGTCAATTTAGCACCACAATAGTGGGATTCAAATAACGGCTCAACGTCGACAAGAATGTACATAATTGAGTCGGTTGGTGCCTGAGACATGCGTACACACCGTTGCGCACATCCCACTGAGATAAAACAGCACTGGGTTAAAGTTACCTGCACCCCTGTTTCACGCATTTACAGAACTTATTCCACTCTGGCGTACGCCACTGTAGGCTCCGTGTAAGTTTCGTGTAAATAAATCTGCCAATGTACGTACATGTGTGTTTGGCATTTCATACACTACCGTACACTACCTACACTAGCGAGACACTCATGTAATGTTTTAATGGTTTGTTTATTATGTTAGATTGTTTTGTTCCTGTGCTTTAGGTTTCGTTTGCCTTGAATTAATAACTCAATTCAATCAAAATTGCTCTCACACTGTACAAACTCTACCTAAGTCTAACTGACCGAACTGTTTTTAAGGTTGGGTGATCGTTGGCGATCTGGAATCTAGCTGGTGCATAGCAATTTCGAGAGACGTAGCGATTTTGCCGATTTGCAAATAACGATATTGTTTAGTAGCTGACCAAAAAGGACACTTTCCAATCAATGAAGCAGGGCGTAAATAGACACAGTGCATAGGAAACAATCAAAGACGCATTCTCACCGTGCAGAAAAGCAATTGAACATAGCACACAGCATGTGTCCACAAAGCACGCAAGCTGGTAACTTCAGGGCACAAACTAGCCTTCATTATCGTATATATTTACGAGTTTTTTCATGCTTTCCTAATTGAGCTAGCTAACAATATAATATTACTAACCACACTGCGTCAAATGGTTGCCGGCAGTATTGACGGTATTGACGGATAGCAAAATAGATAGCTATACTAATCAGGTTAGAGCTGGTGTAATAATGACTACTGTACATTAATTACCGGGCTGCAAAGCTCTTTAGTGCCACTAGTATGTACGACGAGTAAGTGCACGCTATCAATTATGATATTTTTACTGTATGTATACTAGTTTAGTCCAAGGGCTTTTTAAACACCTATACCCTAACTTTATCTACAGTGTATCTGAACTACTACTGCGCTGCACCCCTTGGATGCACTTCACCTATATTGCAGCCATGTGGTGGGCACACACTCAGTAAAATATTGCAAGAGGTGATGGATAATAATAATAATAAACAAAAGACAAAAGGACTCCAATGGATCAAGGTCAATGACATAAAAATCAATCAAGAACTACGTAACAGTTAACATCATCGTCCGATTCATTACATAAATTGGAAGATGCAAATCTAGCATCATAAAGCGTTGAACGTACAGTTTAAACCGAGAGCCGAAAGAAAACCACAGAATGAATTGAAAAAAAAAAAGATTTACACGAGGCTCGCAGCTTCGCAGTACGGTCGCTTTCTGTCCTATTGTTTAGTGCCTACTGGAATATGCAGGTTTAATTGGATTTTCCCCTTTTATTGTTATGGGGAATTATAAAAATAGCTGTAGCTAAAAGACGAAAAACAAAAAAATCAAGGAACTGAACCAGAAGGGCATAAACTTATCTTTGGTCCATAGATGTGAATCTCCATTGTTGTTAGTTCCAATTGCTCTATGTTTCACGTCAACTTCATACTTCTTTTTTCATCTTTGGACTATCTCAGTGTGTTTAATAACAATACATATTCATAATTTTTTTACTTTTCGTTGTGTGGTATTTCTTTTCTCGCTTTCTCTATAACAGTGGGCCAATCACTTTCCCTAGAAAAAAGGGGGTAAGTCCCAAAACAAAAAGATTTGCGGCGATTGACCGTTTAGATCTATGCATGGCATTGCATTGCAGCGTACCGTACACGTTACTTTTTCGGGCCTCCCAAAATCTTGAAATATTAAATGAGCATTTAACTTAAAGTATACATTATAAGCGTCTTTTGAAGCCGAGTGGTAACTAAGTTTATTGGAGACTGGACTGTGCTCATACAGTTTGTATTGCATTTATACATATATATATACCGTGGAGCCCAAGTTCCACCTATCCCTTTCTTCCCTCCATGATCAGTCTTTCTGGAAGAGTCAAAAATACACTGGTGAACCCAAAGAAACGGTCCCCAGTAATAATTACCAGCGATACGTACGAACCAGAGGTACAACAGTCAGCTGGAGGTGCAGCAACAGCAGCAGGGTCCAAGGACAGGGATTGCGATTCATCGGGTCACTATTCTAATCCATCGTTCAGCTCTACCAACTCTTCTTCAAAAAGCTCGTATCATTCGAGTGCACTTAGCAGCTCATTCAGTACTTCTTCGATGCCAGAGTTTCATCATTTTACTAGCTCGTCTTCGGCGACAGGCCTCTCCTACAACTCTGAGATTCTGCATTACAATGTGTTCGGTCGTTCGTTACGAGATGCTCGTGAATTAGACGGTCCATATGAGCACACCGACGTTCTTGCTCCTATGGATCCTACCGACAAACTGTATTCCAACAGTGTTATTTCAAAGTACATTCCCCTATTCGTTCTAAAATGTTTACGGTTTATTACTATGTACGGATTAGAAGAAGAAGGTCTGTATCGGACTAGCGGCTCAACAAAGGATATAAAGGCTTTGCGAGATCGGTTTTGCAATGGTAAGTTTATATTTGAAGGAGGATGAGGAAGAGGGAAGCATGGTTCATGCACTGGTTGATACCTGGAGGAGTCTTCTGGTGAGTGGTCTCCTTATAGACTGAGTCTCCAACATCTCTTATTGGTGACCTTCCCTAAGGTTTGAGACCTGATCTACTGTGCAGATTAAGGTTCCCGCCCGTATGACGTGGATTGGGAAAATGCTAAAAAATAAAATTATATGCTCTGCAGGGGCTTACCGCAGATCACTACCCGGTACGGACCCACGCCTATAGGGACCTGCATACGGGCAAAGAAGTCTGTACAATGTCGGTTCTGTCTGGCTATAGGCTGGACGGTGTTGTTGAGAGGTTTTTATTGAAATGTTCTTGGCAAAAGCTAAGCACACAGTTGTGTGTTTTTTGTCATTGCCAGGAATGTATTATACATTTGATAACTAATGTTCGAACACAACCGCGGGATATTCTCCAGATCTAAACGCACTGGATCGAGCCACAAATGAAAATCCTTTCTTTTAACAATATACTAACAAGATGGACCGACGTTTGAATTAGATCCTGAAGAGGTTCAAGTTGCAACTGTGACTTCACTTCTGAAAAACTTTTTAAGAGAATTGCCAAATGATATTTTCCCCGTGGCCCGACATGCAATGCTATCATATAAAGCATCGACTGGAAGCTTGAACATTCTCAAATCCAATGGTACATTATCAGCTCCTGCAACCCCGCTTATGAGCAATTCTACCGTAGGTGGTAAAAATTCTACGACATCTGTCCCAACTGTCAAGGGCAGCAGCAGCCTGCCAGGAGCAGGAGCTGGAGCGACAGCAAGCGGGAACGGGGGCACTGCCGATCAGGATGTTCAGTTTGATTATCAGGTACTGCCTATTCAGTTACTGCAGGAAGAACTTCGGGGGCTGGGGTATTACGAGTTCTCCACTTTACAGGCTCTTACGCGACATCTGAAGCTGGTGGTTGATCACTGCGACAACAACCGAATGACCCTGTCGAACCTGGCAGTCGTTTTCTCTCCGACATTGAAGATTAAGACCACTGTGCTGATGGCTCTGATCAGCCGGGGCGATGCCCTGTGGAGTGGATTGTCGCCACGACAGTCTCCTCCAGAATTGGTGGTGTTACGTGGTAGCCATGTGGAACCGCTAGATGACGATGATTACTTGCTGCAATATGATCCTCAAACAACGACACTCTCTGAGCACTACCGGCCGGGATTTTTCCGACAGCTGGACCGGCAGAGTTCTGCCTCCGACCGGACGTTGTTCAACTCCTCCGCGCAGTTGACTAAGACCGGGTCTGCACGTGCTGCACAGTCGTCGGCAGCAGCAGCAGATACACCAAGAGGATCCTTGTCAAGAAAATCTTCTGGCAGCAGCAGCTCCTCGCCTATAAGTGAGACATCGAGTGTGATGACCGCAGATGCCACTGCCAGGTATATGGCAGCGTCCACGGCCCTGTCGTCAAACAACTCGTCGACCTCAACCATTGGTCATGGACTTGGATTCCTGGCCGACGCTTCCTCTGCTCCGGTTAGCAGCAGTGGGGGATCATCAAGTAATAGTCGGTTCCGAGCTCCGAACCTGTCTATAGATGTGAATAGAGCTAGCAGGTATGTTAGGATGGCAGATGGGAGCAGGAGTGAAATCGCCAGTCCTAGTCCTCGACGAGTGTTTCTTCACCACTCTGGGAGCAGCACCTCGATAAAGTCACCGGCGGAGCAGAGGGTGAATATCAACAGTTAGGGGATGGTACTCTCTGCTACGAAACTAATGAATATTTATACGTTTGGGTTGATCCCATCATTTATATATATAATTATATGAACTTACTGTTACTGTAAGTAAGCTATATGTTATGAACGACCACTGCTTGCTTGAAGTATTCTGTACGACGTAAAGCTACTACACTGCTACAAAATTCACGTACACACTGTGTTTCTGTCATTAACATGCTACTAATAAATAGGTGTCTTACTAACTTCTTCAATTTTATTTTCTCATCGTTCACCCAATGCTCTCTTGGCATTCTTCTCATGTCGCAACTGGTTCTTCTTCACCAACTTCTTTCGTTCCAACCGATTCAGCTTTCTCGGGTCTTCTAGCTCCTCTCCCTTTTTGGTCTTGGACTCATCAACTTCCACCAACCACTGATCATCCAGCTTCTTATTGATTCCACCATAGCCCCACTTAGGAGCCCATTTGCCAGTAGCCTCGTCAAACACAAGCTTGCCTTCCTTGGCTCCCTTCTTGATGCCTTTCTTGAGAGCAAATTTCTCCCATTTGGTCAACTCCTTGGCCTTTGGAAGAGCTTTTTCTCGGGGCAGAGAAGTCACCGGGTCCGGCAAATGAAACAGCACCATGGTACTATCCTGGTTGGAACTCGAGGTATTTGATGCACTGGTCTTTTGGAGAGGAAGCTGCAGGATCTGGCTGACCAGCAGCTGGACGTTATCACGGCTTGTTTCAGTCAGACATTGTTCTTTGGTCTGGGGGTCTTTGAGTCGCTGTGCGTCTAATGGATTTGTGTCGAATACGGCGAGGTTGCCAAAGTCAAAGGTGACGGGAATAGGTTTTTCAACAACCACGGTTCTGGTTAGCAAAGCGTTTACAGGGGAACAACCAAAATACTCACTTTCTCACTTCAGCCATTTTTATTCGTTGAACAGTTTGAAGTTGAAAGAAAAGTTATCCAACTGAAATATTTAATCCTTGTGCGGCGATATATAAAATTTTAAAGCCGCATGCATCATGCAACGTTATGCATAGACGTGCGTCGGTACAGGGGTGGGTCAGAGATTGCCGACATCAACCCAGAAAGGCCATAATGGCCAATTAGTTGTCAATCAATCTGGCACGATTCGAAACAAATCAGTCAGACTGCAGCGGTTAGCCACAGTTTATCTTTGTGTGCGTCTTTTCTTTTAGACTGATCAGATCGAGTACATGATTGTACCGCGTACCACACTACGCAGTAGTATTAGTTGTAGTTATAACAACACTGTAAGTTATAGGTCGTAACAGCAGTATGCAATAAGCTGTACAGTAGGTATTTTTATTGCACAGTACCGTACAGCGAGTGCAGCAAGTCTATCACTAAGTGCAGGCACTATATAGCTTTCCATCCATAGATGTCTGACGATACTAGTATACTCTCCCCTCGCAATTGATCAAGCCTTTAACTTCCATCGACTCTCCTTGAATATAATTGCCCTGAGACACAAGAAACAAACACAGTTCCCGGCCAACACCGCTCCATTATACAATATAGTGCCCCTATACGACGACGGAGTCAACCCAACATTGTCCATTGCTCTCTTAACAAAAAGACCCGCAATCGGTGACCCCAACATATTGCCAACCCCTCTGGCCAGGTACATGAGCCCGGACATGGATTTATAATTGGCTGCTCCAAATAATTCCACCAGGCAAGCAGGCAATAACGCAATAATGGCCCCTGAAAATATCCCATAGATAACCACAAACGAGATATATGTTCCCTGTTCAGGGACTAGCCATAACCCAAAAACACTAATCATACTGACCAGGCAGCATATAACAATCATGTTGATTCGACCAATTCTGTCCGCAGTGTAGCCTAGAATAATTTTGAACAGTGCATTGACTCCATTATTGACACCAATGAGCACAGCTCCGGTACTCTCTGAGTAGCCTAGAGTTCTTGCGTATGAAGACATGTAGACCAGAGGAATCAAGTAGCCAGCTGACTGAAGAGCACTACCAAGAATTTGCAATATGAACTTTCGTGATGTCACCAGACTCCAGCTCAGTGTTCCATTATTGGATATCTCTCCCCTGTATCTATACATGGGATGTTCTTTGACCATTAAACTTGCACAGGAAGTGCAAACAAGATTCAGAAATCCCAAAATACGTAGAGTCCATCTCCAGCCGAGCTTGGCAATCAGTGCATTCGTCAAGGGAGCCATAGCCAGACCACCAATGCCCGTGCCTGCAAAAATAATGCCCATGGCTATACCTCGATGTTTGGAAAAGTATGGCGGAGCACAAACCACAGGAGGCAGATATACAAAAGAAGAGCCAACTCCAAACAAGATACCCTGAGTCACTATGAATTGCCAAAGCTCATTACAGAACCCTGTGCAAATGAGCCCGATAGACATCGCAATGCTTCCTCCTAGCATGAGTTGCCGCGGACTCGAGTATTTCTGTAGAAAGCGGTTGTTTGTATGGAGAACTCCACACATGTATGTCAACCCCGTAGACAGAGTTCCTATCAGTGAGACAACCGAAGGACTGGCAGAGTGCAATGGGCCATTAGGCGATAGATAGAAATCCTGAAACACGCCATAGGTGAATGCGATTCCAAATACCATAAAGTTGCACAGGAAGCCGGCCACAACGACCAGCATTCCAGCAAGTTTGAAGTTTCCCTCATTCACTTCTTCTTGTACTGCGGCGGAACTATCCGACAGCTCCATGGCTGATGGTGACTGCTCGGGTGTTGAAAGTTCAGTAGAGCCTGCCATGATGGAGTGAATTGAATACAAGTTCCGACTGTCCCAGTGACTCACATTGACGATGGAAGTTGCAAAGAACCACAGTTGCGGAGAACGAGTCGGAGAACTTCGGGATAGATCTGGATGATCAACTCGCAGATGATCGATGTGCATATGATCGACTAAGATCTAGCCAATATTAGTTAGCTAATTCGCTATAAGTAACGGTTAACACCTCTTAGCCGTTGATATCTACTTCCAACTACAACATGACCAAACTCGTTATTTCCACGAGAAACAGTCTATGATTAGATTGAAGTTGACCGTAGAGTCGCTGTATGTAAAGCCCTCGCTGATTCTACAGAGCACGGCATACTCTCCGGAACCAATTGTGAGGCATCAGAACTATGGGGTGCCTCTATGAAGACTTGCATGAATTATAACTTTGAGGTACCACAATGAGGACTGCAATGAGGTTGCACAATGAGGACTTGCAATGAGGTTGCACAATGAGGACTCAAAACACATCCTCGCATATAAATAGACTGATGTACCCCTCTTTCTCTGACTTCTTCAAGACATTTTGGGATTTCCAATAACCATTCTCTATTCTTATAATGCCAGCTACTGGAATGGTATTGTCCAATCCTTTCTTTCCAAAACAATCAATGACATTTCTGAAAAAGATATTGAACGAGTTGCGTTAACAGATCTTATTGCCTACAACTCCGTGGAACTGATTGACGGTGATGGGGTATTTGACCTCCCTGGCGTCGAGAACTGGGAGTTTCTGTTAGCTCTTGAACGTTTAATGATGCGAGGTCACAGGACAGAAGTTCTGGGCTTCGTTTGCAACTTGTATCTCGAGCAGAGAGCTGGAAACATGTCTTCTCTTGAGTCTGATGACACGGTACGGGACTACTTTTACGGCCTGGAGGTGCAATGGGAGAAGTTTTACCAAATATATGCCAACCCTGAAGTTGAAACGCTTGATTTGAAGAAACTTGAACGTGATGAGACTTATTTCTACGAGCTGCCTCATTATTACTATGGAGAGGAAGATCGAATGCTGAAAAGTCATCGTGCCTTTTTAGTGCACGGAAATGTGGAACCCGGTTCTAGCCTCTCAGAGCTAATGGCCCAGGAAGTGCAATCTTCTGAACCGGTGCAAGACCTAGAAAATCTGATCGGTATCGAAGGAATCAACTATTGGATTCTAGAAAGCCTGAAACGGGGATGTCTTAGTGCTTTTGCTTCGGATGGGACCAACTATATCTTCGTTTCTGCTAAGAATCACTCATTCAAGTTGGAAGACAGCTCTCTACCTCGCCTTTTCGAACAACTGGAGCGCGTTGAAGAGCATGTCAAACTGTTAAAGACTCGAATCAGGAAGTTCCACAAAGCTGAAGAACTTAGAAAGAATGGCACATCAGACAATGAGCTAGAGGATGAAGTGCGACAGATATTTGCAACTCCTCTTTTTTCAATAGAATTCGGACAGGGCTATTCTGTGCTGGAAAGAGAGCTTTTGCGCAACGCACAACAGTCACTCTTAGTAGGCCGAGACCCCGAGATGTCAAAGCTTTTGATGGATTACTGTCGTCTATTGGCTGAGGGCTTTTGCAAGGTCCGAAACTGGGAGGAGTGGTAGTCCGATAAGTGCCATTAGTCGTTTTGGCCGGATGAAGTATGCACTGTTGTATATTATTCTAATAAACGTTGAAACGCTGAACAACCAACTCGTTGTTCGTATGTGAGTCAATACACCTAAATATATAATTTTCTCTAGAAACTCGTCCTCTTCCGCTCATTTAACCCCTTTGAGTAAATTCGAAAGAGCACAGGAATAGGAATCATGGCTACAGCCAAACATCCTAACAATGTGCCTCCCCACTGCAATCCCATCGTGTCAAACATTTGCCTAGCGAAAAGAGGAAATGGTCCGGCAGCGATAGATCTCATAAATGTGTTCGACGCTACAGCAGCTGCCGCTATAGGCAAGTAGGTTTCTAGTGTGTAGAGTATACAGGCTAGGAAGATGCCAACGAGCCCAAATCCCACAAAAACTGCTCCAATTGTAGGCACGATCCAGTGGATATGTTCATGATAGTTTGCAGTCCAGAAGAACCAGAAGAACCCAATGGGTAGAACAAGTGACGGATAAAGCATGTTTTCTAGTCGTCTGTCAGGTTTGCGTCTGCCTCCATTTCGAGCTACTTCCTTGACATAACGAGTCTCGAGAAATGCAAATAGTATTGATGACAGGATAATTCCTACCATAACGGCCAGATAAGGTAGCTGGCCCACAGCGAATCCCATTTTATACTTCTCAATGTAAACCAAAGGAAACGCCTCAAGACACAAGTATAACATACTGTACACAAACGACACATAGATGCCGACTAATATGATAATTGGCTCTGTCGTGAGCAGAATAAGCACTCTTCGCAACGCTTCCTTGGAGACAGCGTACAGCGACAAGTCTAGAGTTTCGAGCCTAGAATGAATTGCCCAATTCCCAGTTTCTCTTCGAAGTGACGCAGCTTTCGATGAGAGTATCTTCAGATACAACGTTTCTTTGAAAAAAAAGTACTCCAGGAAGAGCCCTAGCGCAGCCATAATCCCTAATATATAATGAGTCCATCGCCAACCTAAATACGAGGTAGTAATAAAAGCACCTACCGAAGGAGCAATTATGGGACCGGCAAACACAGTAGCAATGAAAAATGAAATCGAGATCCCCAAATAGCGGAAGTCTATCGACTCACTGAATGATGCCGGCACGACTGCGAGTGAGGCAGAGCCAATGGCTCCAGCGAAGAAACGGGCAATAATAACCGTCTGTATGTCTTTTGCAACGGCTACTGCAAATGAGAATATCATCAGACAGAATAACGAGAACAATAATATTGGTCTCCGACCATAGAAATCGGACATTGGACCCCACAAGATTGGCCCCATGGCAAATCCAAGGACGTATACCGTAATACCTAAAATCGCTACCTCTTGTCCAACATTAAAAGCCTCGGCTATAAAACTAGAAGCTGGAGCATAAACTGCCGAGCCAAATGTCAAGGTCGTCAATGCATAGGAATTGACCATTATGTTGGCAATAGTGGTTCTGGCGGGCCAGTTCTTAGGATGCAATGGATCCTCGGGACCGGTAAAGTCCACGAGATAGAATTTCTCGTCTCCTACACTCTTTGGAATGCCCATACCAGGTGCAACCAGCGACAACTGACTGGGAGACTGTCCTTCAACTACTTGCGGAGATATACCTCCGCTACCACTATCATGAGGAGACAACATTGATGCAAGGCGATTGAACGATCAACTTCTATGCAGACGCACTAAAATAATTGTCTATAGATCATATTGTGGTCTCAATGTCTTTTATATTTCAACAATAAATTAATCCAGCCGGTTCAATTCGTTTTTCAAATCGTTTACAAGGACAAACATAACCGCGGACATATCCTATTCAGGAAATTTCGGATCAGCTGCATCAGAATTTGGTGGGCTAGTGCGGGCCGAGTTTAGTAAAACCGTTGTAATGTGTGGGATATATCTCCGCAAGTCAAACAACAGAGGGAGAGGAAGGCCGATTTAAGGAATTGAGAGACGCGTTGTCGGGGTTCCAGAGGTTTAGTACCGGTCAATGAAGTTCCGAACCTCCGTCATGGAGGCCCGATTTCTGAATAGATTGCGAGCTTGGAGTGGCACTTATATCCGAGGAAATAGAAACGAGAATGAGTCAGAGAGCAAAGGAGGCGCTATTCGAGGGGAAAAAATAAAAACTAATTCCTCGGAATAGTGAAAGAATTGAGGAAGGTGTTATTCGAGGGAAAATATGACTAATTCCTCGGAATAGTGATGGAGTTGAGAAGGAAGGTGCTATATGACTGGACTGGAACTCCCAATAGAAAAAAAAGCTTTTAGACTGGCTTGGACTGGCTTGGACTGGCCTTTAAGCTTCTGTGTCATCACATTCTTCAATATTTACTCAGCTCAATTCCTCAATTGAACGAAAAAAATTGTTTTCTTGCAATCTCGCGAAAACTTGATTTTACGGATCGTCTGTACTCTGTGAGATAGAAAATGCATCGTAGAACAACATTAGGGCGGTTTAGACTTACAAAACCCAGGAATAAGCGAGAAAATTCCCGCTTTGGATTTTGCATAAATTTGGTGTCTACCACGATCTGATGGCCCAAATGGCAACGAATCAGGGTCATTAGTATAGTGGTAGTATGCCTGCTTCGGGTGAACTTGAAGCTCGCGGAGATTGTGTCCGTAATTGCAGGTGACCCCGGATCGAACCCGGGATGACCCCATTTTTTTTAAATTATCTGGAGAACCCAAGGCAGCCATTGGCGTCGCATTGACGTTGAAAAGTTCTTGTTTTAATGTTCAAATAAAAATAAATATTATATATCATCCGGCTATTTGTCTCTAGACTATCTGCTACACCGAATTCACGCTGATATTCGTCAATGGCATTCTGTTCTCCAGATCTTCTTCTCGCGTCTGCTTTGACTTTTCTAGTATTTCACCCTTTGATGAGGTCCGCGGGAGTGTAACTGTATAGCCGTATTCCTTTTGCTTTGGAGGAACGTTGCTGTTAGGAACGTCCGGCACAGTACCGTGAGAATTGACCTCTTGCTTCAAATTCAGCATTTCGCCAGATGTCGCCTCTTCAAATCCTCGAACTTTCGATTTCAGAGACTCTGCTACCCCATGAAGTTCCTTTAATAGTTGCGTACTGGAGTCTTCAGTTTTCTGAATACCTTGGTTAATCTCCGTGGATGTGGTTTGGCGTATTTGAGGCAATAGAGATTCCATTGTGGTTGTAAGATCGCTGTGTCCCTTCGCAGACACGTTGCTAATATCCGAGGCCAACGAGTCAATTGCCGTCATACTGTCTTTGAGAGCAACAATCTGGTCATCGACATTCTTGAGTGCTTTCCCGGAGCTTGTGACTGTAAGTTCATGAAGATTGCCCACTTTCTTGTCGACTTTAGTGTACATCTGCATCAGCCCGGCTTTCGTCTTGACCTTGTCTTGGGACAGAGTGGAGATGAAGGATTCTTGAGTCCCTTCGAAAGTTTCGATTCGCTGCGTTATTTCCTGCAAGAACGAGTTAAATTGTTCTTTCGAATTTCCAAGCTGGGAAGTCAGTGATTGGTATTGTTCGGATAGCATAGAGGTTCGCTTCTCATTTAAGCTCAGTATAACTGATGTCATACCTTCAATGAGCCGTTGACGTTCCTGAGAGGCTTGCTCTTGTTGCTGCTCAATAAAGCGACGGATCATTGTGCCCTGATTTTCAAAGTTGTTACTTGCTGTGGCAGACAGTTCCTGTACTCTGTTTCTCAACTGAGAGATTTCCTGCTTCTGTGAAGTCAGTTGAGTCCGCATTTTGTCAAACGTACCCTTGAACTCCTTACCAATACTGTTAAACGAGGTCTGTAGATCTTCTTGGTGCTTGTGTATTTCACTGACGGTATTGGTCGAATGGGACTCTAGCATGACTTTAAGATTCGCTAACTGATCGCCAATCTTGCCGCTTATGTGATCTTTCACTGGCGCCAGATGAGATAGGGATTCATTGACCGCATTTTGAGCTGTTAGGGATTGCTCCGACAATGCTCGATGTAGCTCATTGTACAACTCCAACGAACGATCGACGGATTCCCTCAGAGATGCTAGGTTTTGTTTTTCCGACCGACCGAAATCTCCAAAACTTTGCTCTAGAGTTCGCTCGATTGAGCGCAGTTCGTTATTAAAGACAGCTGCCCGCTGATCATAGTCGTTGAAACTGTTGTTGACTTGTGTTTTGATCGAATTGACCACATTTTTGTTTCCTTGGTTGACAGTCTTGTATTCGTCTATTCGGTTGTGGAGCAGTTTGATGTCAGCGATTGTAGATCCCACAGACCCTATCAATTCCTTTCCGATCGTGAGAAGTCGTGCTTCAGTATGTTGATGAGCCTTGCGCACTTCTGTCTCTTCATACAACAATGTCTCGGTTTTTTGTAGTTGAGTCTCTCGTTCTGCGAGTGTCATTTGCGTTCGGTTCAATTCGTCGTCTTTCCTGACAAGCTGGTCTTTGACCTCTTGTAGAACTTTATTGAAGGAGTCCTGTTTTTCACGACAAGCGGTCAACTGCTCCTCGACCACAGTCAGCCTCGACTGCTGCTCTTCAATCTGAACTCTTCTGCTTTCGTTTTGATCGACTATTGTTTGGTATGAGGCCTGGGTCAAATAGACGCCATTTTTCTGACGGGTCGCGTCCAAGTCGGCTTTCAAACGCTCTATTTCAGTCACAAACTCCATAAAGTGGACCTGTTTGGACAGCGTTTGGTTTATTTGTGGTTTGTTTTTAATGCTTTTAGCCCGACTGGCGTAGTCTAGTGTACTTACTGTCTCGTCCATGCTAACCTTGGCAGGGCTGACAGTGGCAATGATACAGGTTTTGGTGTGTCCTCCGAGAGAGTCTTGCAGCAACCGAGTCAACTTGCTTTCTCGATAAGGGATGTGGGGAGACTTTTCGACAAGGGCGTTGATTACTCGACCAAGAGTCAGCAAGCTCTGGTTGATCATGCCTGCTTCTCTAGCCCGTTTCCCCTCGGCTCCAGAGCGATTAATGTTCTCACTTCCAGCCAAATCTACCAAATTAAGTTTGCCAATCCTGACACGTTCATCACCTCCCGGAGACACCTGTTTGATGTGAAGCGTGATAGTGAAAACACTGTGTGAACGGCTGGACAGATCGTTACACTTGGTGGCAGCCACTTGTCGTCTGTACGAACCTTCGCGTAACACCTTGAGTCCATCCTCAGTTGATCGTATGAATGTCTCTTCCATCCCTTGAACTATAGTGCCTGTTTTATTTGGATCATCGTAGATCCGAACTTTCTTGTCTTCATCTGGAGAAATGAGATCTCGCAGTTCTTCATTGTAAAGCTCAATGTACGACACCTTGCATGAATACTCGCTGCTCTTGGATTCCAGCTCCTTGAACAAGTTGTACAGCACTCTGGGGATAATTCCTGCCTGCTCGACCGGTCGGCCCTCATTGCTTTCCAGGTCTCCGCTCATTGTATATGTTTTACCTGTGCCGGTCTGGCCATAAGCGAAAATGGTGCAATTGTAGCCATCGATCATTTCAAGCAGCATTCCATTGGCCACTTCATCGTAGACCATGTTTTGGTCACTTTCGGGCCCAAATACGCGGTCAAATGTGTACGCCTTATTGGTGTAAACATTAGGACCCGTCTGCACGGTGATTTCTTTCCCGTTCAGAGTATTTGCAGCGGTGGACACTACCACGGCACTGTTTTCGTTGATTTCACGGTCGTTACGTCCTCTACATCGCACAAACACCCGTATGTTGGACTCCTGTTCGCCAATCATGCTCTGGCGGGGGTTCAACGCCAGCGAAAGCCGCGTATCAGGGGTTCCTGGTTTCATGGATTTCCGGTTCCGCACCGGCGTGCCCGGATATCTGTCAGATCTTTGTGACAGCCTGGACATGGTGTAAGAGTTTGAGGTTAGATTTTGAGCGGAAATGCGCGTCAGTGCTTTTGTCTGGAAGTTTGAAATTTGTAGAAATTGTAAACAAACGCCGCGTCAGGAATAATAAACAACGGTGATCGGCGATGATTGGCGTTGCATTGCATAGACGCGAGCTAGGGATAAACTTAAAACGAAAACGGGAGTTTAAAGACATTATTAAAAAATATTATCAGCATTTTACAGAAATTGTCAGAGAGTTAGGAACAGATTCGCGAGAACTTTAGGACTAAAATAATTGACTTTTTGGAATCGCGGGAGGATACTATGCAGAAAGGAGCAGATTGCTTAGTCCCGCAAGACTGAAGCGAGACTGGAATTGCGGATCCATTGACCAAGGCCACGACTGAAATCTTTTTTATCACTTGTTGAAGCATTACAAGGCGATTTCATTTCACGACGCTATGGTATCGGAATGATGGCAGAGTTTTATTTATAGTAATATAGAACATGGTCACTATAGCCACTATTTGACGCTGGAGAATCCATACTCCTCCGACAACATCAGGTGGTAATGGAAACTGAATTTGCTGGATTTCGGGCTCAGTCATGTGTTTACTGAGACTCAAACGTATTTAAAGATTTAAGCCTGTTGAGATAAATGTTTGATATCAAGCTGGAACTAATTTTCCGATCCAAGACAGACTGGCCATTGAGAATATCACCTGATAGCTGGCCTGAACCAATACTCGGCTGAAGTTATTCAAGGCTCATTTTATATTGGAAATGCAAGTGAAAATAACTAGAGTAGTACGGCCAGATACCACGAAGAAAACTTCTGAATACACCTTCTAGACTCTTCAATCTCTTTTCAACTGGTTTAGTGTGGCACCATCCACCGATCAATAGAGTGCATAATCAATGCATAATCGAGCAGGACCTGTCGATCTAGCCTTGCAAGCCCGTCAAAAAAGAATTAAATTTTGTTAAACTCTTTTTCGCAGTGATTGCATAGAGTTTCAATTACTCTGTGTCACTACTGTTTTGGCCAGAACGATACAACAACAACTAGTCCTCTCAGTCTATTCCGGTTATAGATATTCACCTTTTGGCTCAGACCCCGCGAATTTGTCCGCTGTAGGCATGGCTGTATTAAACGACTTTCACATCATTCTCACAAACACTGTATCAGTTTGCGAACGAATCTTGTTACGTTTAACAGGAAATTAATCAAAATAATCAACCTTTGAACAGGTTTGTCGTTTGTGTATTTTGTCTCAAATCTCTTCACTCCATACTACGTCATATTCTTCCGGCCAAGTACTAAGCTGTGGCGGCGCCGGGTTATTCCGCCTTCATTTTTATCTCAACAACTGAACAAACCGTCAACACTTCATCACATCAAAACCTTCACTTGTACATATAATATTTATCTAGAACACATAAACACCATTAGACGAACTGCCATGTCTCAAAATAATAACATCAATTCGAGTCTCTCGAAAGAGCAGGGCGGAGAAGCTGAATCCACAGATTCGAATATCCGATATGCTGCTTATGCTGCCCGAGTCCGAGTAAGTAAAACAGCATATCTATAGCTTTTTTTTGGTCATTTGTAGTAAACGGCTCACTAACGAGACTATTCTCACTGCAACTCATAGATATGTAGCTTATACCTCGGATATCGGAGAATCGTTCCGACCCGTGGCCCATCCTAGACTCGTAAGTTCTGCTTATGGCATTAGTTGGCTCTATATCGCCGGAGACGTAGCGTATGAGGGATGGAAAGCTCGACTGAAACAGCAGGGGTTGTACCATCCTGGACTTCGGCCATGGGATCCAGTCCCTCAGGTGCCTGAAGAACAGAGATTGGCAGCAGCCGAAGGTGCTCGAGACTGGAGAATGGTTTCCATAGAACGAGGTGTATTTCAGTCTTTAGCTAGTATGGGTTTGCCAGCATTCACCATTCACTCCACTGTTCGATACAGTGGGAAGTTTTTGAAGAATGTCAAGAACCCGCAGATCAGGACATTTGGGCCCGTAGCACTGGGTTTGGCGGTGGTTCCCGTTCTGCCGTATCTGTTTGATGAACCGGTTGAAAAGGGTGTTGATATTGTATTTCGAAAGATTGAGGAGCTGATGTTTAAGAAAAAATTAGAATAAATAGATGCATAGTTGTAGAATATATATAGCAGGTGGCAGTTTGAGTTGATCACTGAAGCTTTGATCATGCCAACAAGCGTAACAAACCAAACAAAAAGTTGATCCCCGACCCGGCCACCAGGGCTCTCCGCTGTCTCCCGGACAATAGTCCTCCTTCTCTTAAAATAAAAAATGCAACCACTCCCAAAAACGTACCGACCAAGAACCCAATCATATCATCAATATAATCTCCTGAAACCAAACTGGTACTGCCTGGCAGAGTATCCATAACCCCAGTGTCTATCCACTGCTCTTCCATTCGCGTCATCTCTTCTCGGTTTGTCCCATTGTTCGTGCCGTACCCATAGAGTTGACCAAATTGTTGCCGTAGCTGGGTGATATCTTCGTCTGAAAAGCCAGTCTCCCGGAGCCTATCAAACCCACGCAGTTCAGGCAGAGTGCTGCGGCCCGGAGCTTCAGTCTCCATCTGCCCTTCATTCTGTATCTCCTGAGGACTCAAAATGTTCCCCAGAGAACAATGTATAAACAGCCTTATCGGCGTAGGGGCAATTTCAGTCAATGATGTAGGAGACGCCTCGGTATCCGCGTCTGGCCAGTTTCGCGGTGAAGCTCGCATATTGGCCACATCTCGAGCGATGTTTGTAGTATCGGTCAACATTTTACCGCCATGGATCAATCTCATTCGTCTATTAAGAGTTATCCCGCCCACCTTCTTCCGGATCTCTTGCCGTAGATAGGGCACAGTGGTGTCGTACAGATTGGGCACCTCTAGGTGCAAATCTTCCAACGAACTTTCCGAGAACTTTATAATCAGCAATCCCGGCTGTTGTAGGCCAATTTTCTGCTTTCCTTTATTCTTCTTCAGTATGGACTGATCCGGTTTCCGGGATTTAGGTCCGCTGTCCCCAATGGCAGCGCTTCCACTGCCTGGCTCGGCACTGTCTGGAGTGCTGGAGCGACTCGAGTCTGCATCACTGTGTAGACTGCTCATTATGTATCTGGTACAGCCTCAAAGACAAAGGATTACAGTCTGCTTTACAACTGGAAACTGCACGCTTACGGATATCAGTACGTGCTCGTATAAGGTCAAAGCCGACGATCCTCCAGCTTAACAGTCCTTGCATTGGGTTCCTGCACACTAAGGCTGACGACCGGGTAACTTGAAAATTAAATATATAAAGGGAGCGTCGAGGATCCAAATGGACTTTTTTTCTCTTTGTGCGGAATCCATAGCTTTAACGTGTTGCTTGTCTTTTACTTTTCTCTACTGAAAGAACAAGTGTCAAGCTACTTGGAGAGAAGAAAGCTCTGAACGTCTTAGTGTTCATTAGTCAGTGCTTGTCGTGACCGTGTTTGCAGACGGATCATGTTGGTTGGCTGAGGACCGGTGGTTCATATATTTACAATGTAGTCTAATATTTAAGTTACGGTAATAGTTAAGAAACTAGACCTAAAGACTCTAAAAAATGTACAGTGTTCTATCAATTGACATAATACATCAGTCGTTATATCATAAACTACATACGGTTCTATATACGTACATGATCCATTCCGTTCTCTTTCACAGTTGCTCTTCTGATCTTTTTTTTTAATCCTCTCAGCTCTATGTAGTACTTCACGTTCTATTTTTTCACAACACAAAACAATTAATTGTGCACAACGGTTCTGAAAAAATCCATAACTCCAGTAAACACAACCAGTAAGATACCTCCACCCGGTCCCAATCGCAAAACTTTGGGCAAGAATCCCTTGTACAATGCCTTGAAACCCTCTTCTCTGAAAACGGTAGCCACACTAGGAATAGTCCAGTTGTATTTAGGGATCACTCCCGGCACTCGAGTGGTGTTTTGAATTCGACTCTTGACCACATCAAAAGGAGTGTTGATCATAGTACCCACGGTTCCTCCAATACTACCAGAGATCAAATCATTAGTGATTTGACCAGACTTGGTTTGAGCCTTGGGCATCATCTCTCGAACCTTGAAAATAACTCCAAAATAACCAGCGTTCCAGGAAACATGTCTCCACAAGGTAGCTTCCAATCCATTGTACATAGCCAAGGGTCCTTCCTGAGCCACAATTTTCTTCACAACATCTGTCATGCCAGTGTACGTGCTGGACTTGTCCTGCAATCGAATCTTGACCAGTTCAAAGGGCACGACAACAAAACTTTCAGTAGCTCCTGCAGTAGCACCAGTCAGAATTGACAGAGGTTGGGTCATTTGAGGGATTCCAAAAGCATTTCTATAAAACTTTCCCCATTCGTCATTGGCAGCAAATTTGGTAGCTCTCTTGGGGGCTTCCATAAGAATGGGAGCACTGATACCTCTATACAGACGGCTGAAACCTTCATTTTTGATGATCTTGGTAAAACAGTCGAGCATCGAGGTGTAGGCTTCTCCGCCCGCAGCACCTCCTCCGACTTGTAATTGAATTCTGGTTTTGACCACATCGAGTGGGTACATTACCAGGATCTGGTTAGAGGTTACGACTAGTAAGAGGAGCAGGTGAAGCGTTGCTCATGTGAAACTACCATCAACGGGCATTGAGCTATGTCGAGTAGAACTCTTATGCTGGACTTGAGGTAGAAATTCATCTCTTATACTCGAGTTAAGTAGAGATTCAACTTTTTATGGTAGACTCGAACTCCACTTTTGAGAGCACACTGCCACAATATTATAAGCAGACGAAGGAACCGCAGTTCGATGTACAGGAGCTCAGCATATAGGCAGCTCAGCATATGGCAAGCATATTCTTCAACTACATATTTCCTCGTTCTCCGCGGATATATGCATATTTAAGTCAAACATGATTCCAATGACTCTTCGCCAAAATGGATCAGCACTGTTCCCCAACAGCTGAGCTTTGCATTACTGACAATCCCTGTTGCGATGCTCGAATACTACGAAAAGTCCATTTGCTCCTCCGGATATCCATTAGTCGGTTCTAAACTGCTTACTACTCCATTTCGGTAGTGATGACAATTTCACATGAATCTCGGATCGACCCGCTCACATTATCGTAAAATCTCGGAACTTCATCCCGCACCTCGACTTTATTGCAATACATACCTCAGAGATACCGGCAACTGCTCCCGCAGCGAACTGGTAGATGAATGGTAAAGCTTGTTAGTACAAACTTCAATTATATAACTAGGTAAAATTTCATCGATTTTTCACCAATTGCTCTCAGTTTTTCATTCTCCATTTTCCACTTCTCCCTCCGCACTACTTACGCTTGTCGTTACTGGCCGACATTTTTTATAATCTTCTAAATTATTATTATTATTCTAAGAAATAACAAAAGACAAAAAATCAACAAAAAAATTATCTATTAGAATGCTCAAACAAATAACAACCCCAATAGACCTAATGGTGAGACAAACTAACTTACATGTCAGCGAAACCGGGGCATATAAATCAAAAGTGGGCCGCTATTACCCGGGGGAGGGGTTATTCGGAGTAATGAGAGGTATTTAAGCGCCTAGGGCAGTACTGGCGAGCGGCAGAGGGAGCCCACTGGAAAGTTAGCTGGACATGAATGTGTGTTTTTGGACTAGAATTGTAGACACAAAACTCGCATTGTGTTAAAAATATGATTTATTTGCGTAGGCTGCACAATAGTATATAGCCTGTCAGTCTTCTAAATTGTATAGATATAATATGTATGTATAAATAGATAATTGGCACCACTCTGCATCTCTGCAAACCTCTCTAACTTGTCTCATTGGTGCCCGAATCTTGTAACCCATCGTAAAACTTGATCACGTCTTTATGAACAAACACCTTGGACGGTGAAAAATTCAAAATCTGTAGACTGTCTCGGCTCGTTGCTCGGGACACTGCAACATAGGCCTGACCAGCAGCAAAGATCTTGTTCAAGTCAACTATCAACCGGTCAATGGTCTGCCCTTGAGCTTTATGGATACTCATGGCATAAGACAGTACCAAGGGGATCTGTGATCGAAATGCCTCTGGCTCACCCGACTCCTTGCCATCTTTACCGGGTCTCATAATCTTGTTCTCATGTCGTGGCATCGGTTCTAAAATTGAATAAGTTTTCGACAGTGTAAACCTAACAACAGGGATGAGTTCTGCACCATCGCTTCTACGAGCATACGAATAGAGCTCGTCTTTGACTTTAGGCTGCAGTTTCCCTAGTCGGTCTTTTATAGAGTAGTCGGTCTGATCAATTCCGTTAAGCACAGCATTGTACAGCTCTAGATAATCAGGGATCTTGTCCATTCGAGCCTGGATCCTGTTCCATGCTGCTTCCGGTACAAACGTCTCCACACGCCCTCGACTACCATTTACCAATGACTGGGTCTTATTCTCAACGAGCATTACCTGAGTACCAATCTTCAAGTGCAGGATCTGCTCCTCTCGGAAAGAGTCTAATAGCGACTTTCGAACAAATTCAGGGGCAGTGCCTCCGTCGAGAGCTTGGAACTGAAATATACGTCCCGGAAGTGCATCTAGTCGATGTTGATTGGCAACACCGACTTCACGTCTCAAACTGTAAAGATGAGTTGCTTCATTCCCGTCGGAAAACGTTACGGGCCGAGCAAGGTCATTGAATTTCCGGTTGATTTCTGGACTCAAGTTATTTTTCCTCATTGCTGTCAACATTTCAATAAGAGCATTGTCTCCCTTTTGTCGATGTACAGTTTTCAGTTCGAAGCATTTATCGAGATATTCGTTCCAGCACTTTGCCTGGAATGCGAAAACTAGTTTCTCATTACCCTTTGCGACAGGGGGAAGCTGGTAGAAATCTCCCGTTAGAATGAGCTGAATCCCACCAAACGGTTTGCTTGCAGTGCGCAGACCTCTACCGATCTGATCCAGTTTATCAAGTAAAGTTCCATCCAACATAGACACCTCGTCAATAATTAAAACACGCACCTTTTTCCACCTCTCTGAGCACTCTCGTCTCTTTCGAATATCATTGATCAAATCGTTGACCGGCTTAGAACCCTGGCCAACGCCAGCCCAGCTATGGAGCGTTCTGCCCGAAATATTAAGGGCAGCCATACCGGTCGTGGCCGTAACTGCAACCTCTTCTGACTGCTTGTGTTTTCTCCACATGCCTCTAATAATGGATCGTAGCAAAACGGATTTCCCTGTACCTGCAGCTCCAGTGAAGAAAATGCTTTTGCCTTGCATGGCTTCTTCATATATGGTGACCTGTTCCTGGCTGAGAGTAACTTTGGAGTTATCATGTCCTACGTTGAACGAGTATGAGTCTGATGTCGAAATACTCGCTGTTGAGGGCTCTCGCTCCTTTATTGTTTTGGGCACATTCGCACCATACTTTGGTTTTTGAGCTTGATATCTTGCAGGAGCAGAAGCTGGCACATACGTCGGCGCGTCCTGAGTCTGGACTACCTGCGCTGGGGAAGAGTTCCGAGGCGCATGGCTAGAAGACTGTACGGGAACCGGCGAGGACCGAGGGGCCACGCCATACTGCTTCTTCACTGCATTGGCAGCTGATTCCCAGGGTAATTCTCGCTTTTTCGGCCCAGTTAGCGCCGGAGAAACGACTGATCTGGGTGTAAGCGTTCTGCTAGCCCCATTTGCTCGACTCAGACTCCGAGATTGCAGCGAGTCAGGCGTTTTCCCCGAGGTCATCTCGGATCTCGTGACACTAATAATTTCCAAATCAGTGTCGTTGTCGTCAGCGTCCAGCTCAACGACAGCTTTGTCTGAAAATGAACCCTGCGAACTGCTGAGCCAACCGGGCGCCAGATTCTCTTTTGTTCCTTTGGGGTTTGTGCTCGTAGCTGCAGTTGTAGCAGTTGTAGCAGTGGAAGCAAAAGTTGGAGAATTCTTCTTGCCCCAGTTCAAAGTCGCTTGTTTATTGGACAAGTTTGCATTTTTACTTTTACCAGCATAGAACATTATCTCCTCACTATATGCCTCCTCAGAGAAAGTTCTCAGAAAATGGTAGGTTACGTTGTATTGTTTACGCGCGAAACGATGACAATTAGGTGGGTTACGCGCGCGTTGGGAAAGCGTGAAGTTTACGCGCTTTTATCGATTTATATGTATGCTGTCGATCATTTTATGTGAGATTCCGTCAAACTATGAAATTTTACGTTTTGACCAAACAAGTCGTCTTAATCAATGATACCCATTATTTAATTAATATATCATAAATCGTAGTCATCAGTTCGTAATATATATACATGTAATGCAATTTTGTGTCCAAAAATCCCGTCAGTGCAATCAGTGCAGGCGATTGATGCTTTTATCATATCTATACCGTCCCTTTGCCCAGTACCCTGTCTGCATCGTTCTCATGACATGAAGTCGTTTCATCCAGTTGTCGACAGTCTCACTAGGTACACCTTCACTCCTGGCTATTTCCAGTGCCCATTGTAACCGTTTTCGCGATCCCCACTGCGTCCGCTCCACTCGATCCAATAAACTGTCAACCAAAACCTCGGCCAGCTTCGGTCCCAACGATTCCTTTCGCCATCGGATTCGCTTAAACATCTGCATTGTGTAACGTTTACTCTGGCCGTCGGTGAGCTTCAAAGTCTGGGCAAACCCCATGGCCATCTTTCGATAGATGGGAGTGGGTATATACGGTGTTTTCGCCAGTTCTAGCTTTCGAAGGAGGGGCAAACAGAGTTTAGGATTCCCTGTACAGGCCATCACCAAAAACATGAAATACGATTTCGGCGCGGGGTTGGACACTCTTTGTAGTAGCTCGGACGCAACATGATGCCTCTGTTTCTCCAAAAGCCGTGCCTCGACCCGGACCAGTACATCTTGAGAAGGCACTATTTTCTGGGATTGTAACAGCTCCATCAGCTCAAACGCTCTTGTCCTGTCCCAGCTCGTGAACAAATCACCAATGATTTGCGAGAAATAAATATCTTTATCCGATCCGGCTTTTTCTTGGATCAAAACGAGGCCAGCCAGTATCAGTCGAACATCTGCCTCGTCTTGCATGCCAAAGTCTTCACTGATGCCTGTATCATGTAAGTTGCGAATATATTGTACAAGTACGGCGACAATGCCCCGCACGCTGACTTTTGTTAATGCCATGTATCGAAGTTGTTCAATATGCGAGCGACAGGCTACCGCTTCAGCAAGCTGAGTTTCAACAATCGTTGGGAACGAGGGTATATCACTTTGCTCAAGAGAAAGTATAATATTCCATAAGATGGATCCATCAACTGCCAGACCCTTTTGAAAAGGGAACATAGCGTTTAGCTGTCGTATGCAAAGATGTAGAGGATATGCAATCTGATCTGAGGGAATACAGTTTATTGTCCGAATCAGCAGACTGGGATCTATCGCGTCTGGATTCTTGAACAACGAGTCTGTGTCATTATGTGGGAGCTTTTTGCGTCCCCAGATCACTGTCATTAATGCTTGAGATAATAAGTGCGGGTCGAATCTGCCGTTGGCGTACTTTACAATGTTGGAACACGTTATAGATTGATTGAGCGAGATTGACTGCTTGAGAAACACAGAGAGAGACTCGTTAGAACCTGACAGATTCTCATTTTCTTTTGTGTCAAGGCTAGGCGCAGAGTGTGGCAGCTTCACACCTTCAATTTTATGTGACTCCAGGTTGGATCTATATGACTGGAAACTTTTCCAGAGTTCTGCTAACGATTTGCCGTCATATGCTATTGAAGGAACAAACCGCAGGTCTTCGTCATGAAATATTTTCCCTCCCCTTTTCAACTTCTGGCTAATGGCATGGACCAGCGCTGGCTGGGGTTCTGCGACAGTAGCTGGCGTTGAAACGCATTTGAGGAAATTCTTCAAGACAAACTTCTTGCCAGTAAAGTTGTCATGGAATTTGTTGAAAATCAAGTCAAAATAGTCTGGGTTGCACTTTAACATAAATTTCCAAATATGCAATCTCGTCCATAACGACAAATCACTGTGAGCCATGAGTTGAGGGAAATGCCGGCCCAAACAGTCCTTGACCATTAAGTAGGCCGACCGTTCATTATCACAGCAGGCATACAAATCGCCTATCAGTCGGACCTGCTGACAAAGTTGGTCAGTTTCGGCGGGATCAAGACCTAAATCTTGAAACAAAAAATGCAAGAGGGAGTCTTGTTCTATGGCAATGAAGCCTTGGATCAAATTCCCGATAACAAAATCCTTTTCGTCTATTTTACACAGATCAGAGTACAATTGTTGAAAAGCTGCACTGAGATCTCCGCCCAGTGACAAATTGCCTACCAATACTTTACACAGTAGATCATATCGAGAGTCTCTGTACAGGGCTAGACATAATGTCAAAACTGCCCTAGTTTCGAGATTTCCTCGGAAATTTTGGTATAGTTTCAATGAGTCAGACACAGAGATGAGGTTTCTGTCCAATAATTCCACAAATTGGCCACTGGAATCCTGGGCCTTTAACCGGGACAGTATTTTTGGTGCTACGATGAAGTTTTCAGTTTTTCTGGCTGGAGATGCAAGTTCATGATTCGTAAAAGTGTCTAATGCAAGTTTGAATGTCTGTCTCAAGGATGACTTGTATCTTTTACAGCATTGCCATGGCCAGGGCTTGATATACCTCCTGAGCATTAGCCTGTTTAGCCTGGTGGAAAGTCGAGAAGTTTGTGAGAGTTGGAGTGTCAAAGGATGTACAGATGTGTTTGTGTGTGTAGAGTGAGTTCAAGTGTGTTATAATGTGTGGATGTGTGTGCATTTAGTGTCGTGTAATAACTACATACTAACTCATATATACTTAAATATTTGTTTGTTTTTTACCATTACGCAAATTCAGCTTCATCCAAATCACTCAGCTCATCAGCTTCGTCTCCTTCCACCAATCCATCCTCCTTTTTACTAGCAACTGCTTCACAAGCGTCAACCCATTCAGAGTAGACGTCTATCGGAGCAGAAAGGGCTCGTTAGGCATAGCTATTTAATGAACACCATACTACTTACCATTAATAGAAGCCTGGAAACTCTGGCCACACACTTTACAATACAAGTTGCCTACGCCTATTTTTTTATCAAGAGTGCAAACTACGCTATTTTCATGATTACAGAACAAACACGAGAACTGGGTCGCCAGTGTTTGCTTGAGTTTCTTCACGGGCCCTCTTGAACTCTTCTTACGTTTTCCCTTGTTAGAAAAGAATACATTTATTAATGAACCTCGAGGCTATTACTAACCATTTTCGTTAAACGTAGATGGTACAAGTTGAGTTGAATCGAGGGTTCACTGCTTATTATCTGCGGCGGGCGAGATAATCTGTGCGGCGTGCAAAAATTACCTAATGACATGCATATCGGTCTATATTTTTTTTTATTTTTTTTTTCAACTTTCGATATTCGACTTGATCAAGTTTATATTATATTATAATGAGTCTGTCAATAGAAAAAACAGCCGAGGCAGTGGCTGCTCTCAAGAAATATCAAACCAAACAAAAAGAAGATGGTGCCAAAACCCAACTTTTCGAGGACGAGGACCAGAAATTCTTCTATTTAACGCTCACAGCCAAAAAGTTCTTCAGTGATAAGAAGAACTTGAAGCCCAAGAGAATACAACTTCCTCACCCTATATATGGCAACGATAGTTCAATCTGCATTTTCACAAAAGATCCTCAACGGTCTTACAAAGATGTTCTGCAAAATCCCGAGGGTGACAGTGCCGGCTTGATCCAGCGGGTGGTTGGTGTCTCGAAGCTTAAGGGCAAATTTAAGCCTTACGAGGCTCGTAGACAGTTGCTGGGCAACCACGATATATTCCTTGCTGAGGGAAGTGTGGTTACTACTCTTCCTCGACTGCTGGGTAAAGTATTTTACAGCAGCACCAAGATCCCTCTTTCGGTTGATCTGAGTACTAAAGACGAACCGATTTCGGCTGCTAAAGCCAAGAGCGAGATTGAAAAGATACTGCATTCGACCATTGCTGTTTTGAATGCTGGTAACACAATCACCATTCGAGTGGGTCTGAAAGAGTTCACGGACAAACAGGTCGCCGAGAATGTTCAGGCTGTTGCAGATTATTTTGTCAAGAGTATAATAAAGAATGGCTGGGAGGGAGTCCGGGCATTGAATGTCAAGACTGCCAAGAGTCCTAGTTTGCCTATTTTCCTGGCTGAAAAGGTATATGGCGAAGAGGATGTATTGGATGAAGAGGTCGAGAATACAGTTGTCAAAAGAAAGAGAGAAGACAAGCCATCTAAGTTGGAGACTCTGTTGTCTGAGGTTGTAGACGAGGAGGTGCTTGAGAAGCATTTTGCCAAGAAGACAAAGAAGTCGAAAAACTCAAAAGAGAACAAAGAGCCTAAGGATCAAGAAAAGTCTGAGGAGTCCGAGGAACCAAAAGAGGGGGCTAAAGAGGGAGATGAGCACAAGGCCACCAAAGCCGCCAAGGCCAAGACTACTACCACCACCAATAGCCCCAAGGAAGCCAAAAAGTCCAAAAAGGCTAAATCCAATTAAATAGTAGCATTGTTAATATATATATGACATACATGACAGATATCACGGCTGGCATACACAATAAACAATCTTATGGCATCAACTGCGTCTCGTTCATTAAACCTTTAATGTACAGCATTTATCCAACTCATGCGGTCACGGGTGAATAGGTATAAAGTTCCCAACAATGCAGCTAGGAATATTATACTGATCTCTCCGTATTGTGAAACTGAAACAGCATGCTCGCCTCTTTCGCCCGTCCCGAGTTCGTAGATTACAACTGGTCAAAACCGCCTTTTGTCCCGCATCAAAGGCAATGTTGCCGTACTTTTCCCAGTAGTTCACGGCCGACTCTTCACTCATCAGTTCATAAATAGCCAACTTGCCGTCTCGTAAATCTTCAACATTAACTTCGACCAGACCAGCAAACTCTTTATTTCCTCGATAAATTTCGCCAGTCCGACGCCATAGGCATGCCGGAATAGCCATACTAGTGAAAACACGGTCATAGTCTAGTAGCATCCGTTCAAATGCCTCTTCGACCAGAACTAAATCTACATCTTTCAAGGACTGTGCCACAGCTCTAAATGCTGGTCTGAATATCGACAATGGCTTTAAAATTCGCTGCCTCGAAGACTGGTTCATGTAGTTGTCCATGTACTTCTGCAGCCGCGTATACCCTTTGACATAGTTGAAAGGCTGTAACAAGCCAGCCTCCAACTTTGCGTGGATAACCTGTTTCAAACGGACTTCAGGTGAGATATCTTCTGAAGGGTCTGCTGCCGTCAAGAAAAACTTGTCTCTCGCTGCATCAGAAACCACTGGTTCTGGTCGTGGCTCCACCGAACCCTCGGTTTTACTTATGTCTGGCTCTAAAGACATAGGAGCATCGGTACTACTCAGGTCAGTAGCGTCGTCAATCATGCTCAAAAAGTCGTTTAGTGACGAGAACTCGGATCCAGCATGTTCAGAGACGAAGACAGGATTTTGATTGAACTGCACCGTCTGAGATAGAATACTCTGATTTCCCAGCGAGCTCCAGTCAAACCCCTTTTCTGGCTCTGCAGAAGAAGGACTTTGACCTTGGCCAGTTACAATTACATTGCCTGAGGACAATTCCTCAGACTCTCGGCGTCTCATTCCTCGAGTAGGTCTTGGCTCGTCGTGACATAGATGCCCTATGCTTCGCCTGATACATCTCGTACAAGGCCGTTTACTGTCACATGTCATATGAGATCTTCGACAGTAGACGCAAGCCTGGTCGACTTTTTGTCTGCGAGACCTCTTTGAAGACATGTCTTCCATAAGCGAGTCATTCAAGTCCGACATGCTGCTGTGGAAGACCTTCAGCGGGAGACTAGGAACTTTAGCGAAACTTTAGATTCGCTGCGAGTAGAGTAAATACAATAATTATATACCTATATAAGAAACGTGCTCTTCCTATTACGCTGAAAAATCTACCGCGGTGAAGCTCGAAATTTAAAATTATAGGCGCCTATTGATGTTGATGGATGACGCAGAAACTGGGGAACCGGGGGTAGATCATGACCGGAAATGGGTTATTTTCCATTAGTAAGTTTACCACCAGAGTTTACTAGTAGTGATACTGTTCACTTACTAAGCTCAACTTGACGTTTTCGATTTCGACTTGTGGATTCTGAGCTGACTATTTAAATATCATGAACAGTGGCATATGGAGGATAATAAGGGACCAAGGGTATAAGAGATCATGGAGGAGGATACCCCATAGTACGTCTCAGCCGTTTTCTTCTAGCGCACGCCGACTTTTGACCGAAGAAGAACGAAGAGCCGCTTTTCTCCGAGGCATGATGGAAGCTCGCAAAGAGAAATCTCGTGAGAGCACTGCATCATTCTTTCTCTATGCATCGAGTGCTATCATTGGTGCACTCGCTCTTGGCTATGCTGCCGTTCCGTTGTATCGAATCGTCTGTCAACAGACTGGGTACGGCGGAACTCCACAGATTGATAGCACCAAGTTCACTGCGGACAAAATGATCCCCGTGGAACGAGACAAGCGAATTACTGTAAATTTCTCGGCCGAGGTTTCATCTACTGTGCCGTGGACCTTCAAGCCGCAACAGAAGCAGGTCAAAGTGCTGCCAGGTGAGACGGCGCTGGCGTTCTATAAAGCCAAAAACGTTTCCAAAAACGATATCATTGGCATGGCCACGTACAGTGTGATTCCTGAAAACGCTGCCCCGTATTTCAGCAAAATCCAGTGTTTTTGCTTTGAAGAGCAACAGCTACGGGCTGGCGAGGAAGTAGACATGCCAGTGTTTTTCTTCATCGATCCAGATTTCATGAAGGACCCTAAAATGAACAATGTGGATGACATCGTTTTGCATTATACTTTTTTTAGAGCTCAGTACGACAACCATGGCCGCCTGTCACCTGTTGAGGAGACTGACAGTGACAAGCTCGAGGCGCAAGAATCCTTGGCCAAGGTTTACAGTGTGCGATAACCGCTCATCACTACTAAACGAAAAATCTGTACATAGTGTGTATATAGAATTAAAAACCTGCATAATCTATTGGACGTCGAATCAAAAAGTGGCTGTAGACTAAATTTGTTGTGGGGAACTTTTACCACATCGCGTAAACAATACATAGCCAAGATCAAAAGCTTAGCATGTCAGATGTCAAGGCATAGCCACACCACCCAATCCATGAGCCGAAATGGCGATAATTCAGGGTGAAACGGTATACAATTCATAACTAATAATTATAATTATTTTACTAATGAGTGATTTTCTCAGTCCCTTCTAATATATCTACCTTCAACATACTACGACTGTGGTGCACTTACTTGGAATCCATCAATGGTCTAGCCAGGTAGCTCAAGATCGACACTGACCTAATCGACACTGCCATTACCCAAATAGGCAGCTATATAACCATGATCTCCTTGGCTGAGCATTGCCTCGACATTCTGTGAAATTATTACTGACTTTGCCTGCTTTTGGGCTGCTTGCTTGGCCCAGTTCAAAGTATATAGTTAACTACATGTGCGCGTAGACATAAACCCAACAACTTATAACATTCTTCATTCCATAAACCTTAAACGCAATAATTCTATAAAATGTCGCTGTTGCAACAACAACCTACGACATCCAATACGCTGGTCATCTGCGGACTGGATCGAAATCAGTTTCCTGGTATCAGCGATGAAATCAAACAGCCTCTGTTGCTTCATAAAGATATAGAGATTGTCCACTGGGCTGCTCTGAAAGGGTTTCAACGAATATTGGCTGTGTTTGACTCTGTAGATACCGCCAGTGCTGCGCTTGAGATTCTACGTTGGAAGTTTCCTGATATCAAACTGTTTTACGGGTCTCATACAAACACAAATAGTCAACAAGAATATCTACAGTTGCCAGACCGAGGTAAATTGTGGCTGATAAGTCCTCCGCCCAGTCCACCAGCTGACTGGGAACCTAAGCATGAAGATCCCCCTAACACTGAAGTGTTTTTCAGTCCTGAAGAACTTAATCAAGCATTACACAACATGGAACGTAGAAATAGCAATGCTTCTTATACGTCGTCTAGGTCTGCATCTCCTAAAAGACTTGTCAAGCGGAGAGTTACGCTGCAAGAGGCTAGCACCCCTGCATTAAGTGTCGACACCAAGGGACTGGGGTTATCGGGAGGCGGTCCTCAGAGTGCACATTCTACGCCTTCTATAATAGTAGAATGGGATGATGAAGTGAGGAATAGTGATGAGGAGGAAGAAGATTTGGGAGAGACTGAGGATAAGTTGAGGTGGTTACGAACCGAGCGGCCGCCGGTTGATGAGTGACTTCACAAGCACCCATTCGGCAGCACACATTGAGAACCACCCATTTTTATATTTATTTATTGATAGAGGATCATCTATCATACTATGGTCCAGTGTGATTGACTGACAGCTAAACTGCCTAACTGACATGTTTACCAGTAGTTGATTCATGATCAGCTGAACACACAGAAATCAGACTAAAGTGATAGTCTAGCCGAGAATTCAAACACTCCTCGGTTACTTACTTATTCGTTACCGCACTCTGGCTGTCTATCCGTCCATCTGAGTCTCCATCTGATATCTCAATATCTTAGGCCCATATCATAGGCTCCCCCTCAGTTAACAATATCTCATACAAATGACGTGATTGCTAAAACTAGTATATTCACATATTCCTTGCTCTCCAGCTACAAATGCTATTCTGAAGGGAATACTTTTAATTTTCGACCTCTCTTCTCTCCCTCTCCTTTCCTATACACTGACCCTTATCCAATCCAACGACTCACACTCAATCCATCAACTTTTTTATATCTCTCCTCCGCTTTTCACTCTTCATATGAGTCGCCGATCAATTCGATGATATGTCGGGTTAGGGCACTACTAGTATTAATTAAAAGAAAATCCATTATTTTAGTTCGACAGATAAAAATTTATAAAAAAACGTTATAGACCAGATTAATCTTGGCCCAATCTAGGATCACCGTTAGAAAAATATTCGAGAGCAAACCATTCAGATTACATGTTTATTTTCTGTCGCTATCTTCCGACAGTAGTAACTTTGTACGTAACCTTGTTTACAACCATTGACTGGGGCCGATCGGCCATAAAATATAGAAAAAGCACCGTTATTTAGGCTTTGTTACTTTTTCGGGTCTGACGTCATTTTAACGTTTCCATACGTAGTTCATTTCTAAAACAAGCTCACCTTGCAACTTAACTACGACCATCATCCTGATACTTGTTGACTGGAAACGTCATGGTACTCTCTATAGGCAGTTAGTCATAAATGTAAAATCCGCCTAAATCGTGCAGTTTTAACGTAGTATGTAATAAAAGTTCAAACTGTTTTCGGACCTTGCAGCTTTGTATATAAGACGAACAAAGTCGGTGGCATCGAGGTAAACATCTCGGGTTTTCTTTATTTTCGAATCAGCTGAATGGTTCAATAATATAAAACCATCAATCTTTTCAAAAAAAAACATACAACCGGTCAGTTGCTGCTGGTGAAAAGGATCCCTAAACTTTGGTACACAGATATATCAGAAAATACGCTTTCTGATACTAGTTATTAGTATAGCATATATTTATTACCATGAACTTCAATAAAACAGACCAGCTGCTGGTCGGCGATGCCCGGGAACGACCTCCAGAATATGATTCTGACTCCAAGTCAATCCCGCCCGAAGCTCCTGATCTGGAGTCTGGCAAACGTGATTCGCTGGACGAATACCTCTCGATTCAAATGGGCGAGGAAGCCAGTAATAAGATCCAGTACAGGACATGTTCTTGGGAGAAGACTGCTGCTCTGCTGTTTTCCGAGTATGTGTGTTTAGCCATTATGAGTTTTCCTTGGTCATATTCAGTGTTGGGTTTGATCCCGGGACTCATTATCACTGTGTTTGTGTCTATAACAGTACTGTATACTTCAATGACAGTGTGGAGGTTTTGCTTAAGAAACCCAGAGGTGAAGGATATCGCTGACATTGGGCAGAAACTGTTCTGGGGTAAGAAATGGGCGTGGTATTTCACCGCCGCCTGTTTCCTGCTAAACAACACTTTTATCCAAGGTCTGCACGTTTTGACCGGAGCAAAGTATTTGAACACTATCACAGATCATGCTCTGTGTACTCTGGTTTTCGCAGTAATTTTCGCAATTATCTGTTTTGTGTTCTCGCTACCCAGAACTTTTTCCGGTCTGTCGTCTCTGGCAACCTTTTCTGCAGTGACTATGTTTATAGCCGTGCTGCTGTCCATGATCTTTGCTGGAATTGAAGATCATCCTGGAGGCTGGGATGGCACTCCTGTGAAATGGAACTTATGGCCCGAGCCAGGTACCACCGAGGTGCAGGGTCTCAATGCCGCCCTGAACATTGTCTACACCTTTGTGGGACAAATCACATATCCGTCATTCATTGCAGAGATGAAAAATCCCCGAGATTTTCCGAAGGCTGTATGGGCTGTAACTATCTCTGAGGTCATTTTATACTCTCTGGCCGGATCCATTGTTTATGTTTACTCTGGTAACTACTACATTACCGCACCTGCTTTCGGATCGCTGTCACCTCTGTACAAAAAGATTGCTTTCTCCTTTGCAGTGCCTACTTTAATTTTCCTGGGAGTCCTGTACGCTTCTGTGTCTGCCAGATTTGTCATTTTCAGAATCTTTGACAGGAAATCTCCCCATCTCGGAGACCATACAGTTCTCGGATGGAGCGTGTGGGTTGCTCTGTTGGCTGTTCTGTGGATTGTTGCATTTATCATTGCAGAAGTCATTCCATTTTTCAGCGATTTGCTATCGCTCATGTCGTCGCTATTCGACTGTTGGTTTGGATTCGTTTTCTGGGGAGTCGCCTACATCCAAATGCTCTACGAAGACCGTGGTCCAGGCTGGTATAAGAATCTGGGCTGGAGGGGCTATATTATGCTTGCAGTGAATGTGTCCTTGATTATAATGGGAATGTATGTTCTAGGACCCGGTATACATGCTACGGTTATGAGTATCATTCAAGCATATCAGTCGAACGAAGTTGGAGGAGTGTTTACGTGTGCCAACAATGGGCTGTAGCTTTTGGCTGTAGTTTTGTTTGGTCAGATTTGGAATGTAATCAAATTTATATTTAGCTGTACAATCAATGAAAAAGTGTTTAACCTCGAACAGCTCGTCTTCTGGCAACCCATCGTTCCTCATTCCGGACTTTTTTTGAGTTATCTCCACAGGAGTTAATTTGCCCCGCTTCCGTTTATAGTAACGATCCCTGCATATCTGCATTGTCGATCCCATATCTCGGCCGCCAAGTAAAGAACCTTTGAAAGGGAATTGATAGAACAAACCACAGACTGCAATTACAAACAAAATGGAAGAAATGAAGAAAGTTAGACAAGTCGTCGAGCCAGCAGGGCCAACATCTGTTCCCCAAAACGGTGGTAGATCTAGGATCTTCTCCATAATAACTTGCGTTCTAGTAGGAGTCTTTGTATACGCTGTGGGATTTCATGGCCGAAATGGTCAGCTACCCACTCCCAATGTAGAGCCTGTAGTGCCCGAGGAGCCAGTCTACACTCCAAGTGAGCCTATTGTAGCTGACGTGAAAGCATGCAAACAGGCTGATGTTCTTATCCCCAATGACCATCTTATCGACCACGACCAGTTCACCACCTCGGATTTCCAGGACCAAGCGTTGCAAGTCCTCTCCGGGGCCGTGAAAATTCCAACCGAGTGTTTTGATGACATGGGACCCGTTGGTGAGGACACTCGATGGGAAATCTTTTATGAATTTGACAAGTTCTTGCAGCATTCGTTCCCTGAAGTGTACAAGACAGCTCAAGTTGAGAGGGTGAACACTCACGGACTTATTTTCACATTCCCCGGTCTGGATGCGAACTTACTGCCAGTATTATTTATGGCTCATCAGGATGTTGTTCCAGTTCCTTCAGAGACAGCAGAAAAATGGACGTACCCGCCATTTGATGCTCACTTTGATGGGAAATTCATCTGGGGCCGAGGTTCGAGCGATTGCAAGAATAACTTGATCTCTGTTCTTCAAGCATTTACTTCGCTCATTAAACAGGAGTTCCAATTTACCAGGACGTATATTCTGGCATTTGGCTTTTCAGAAGAAATCAGTCCTGATTTTGGGGCAGAACCGATGGCCCAGTTGTTGATTGACAGATATGGCCATAAAGGAGTAGCCATGATTCTAGATGAAGGAACAGGATTCTTTCCTCTGTTTGGTACCATGGCTGCACTTCCTTCGACCGGTGAAAAGGGATATATTGATATTTCCATTAAATTTGATGCTCCTGGTGGACATTCTGCTGTGCCTCCCGACCATACTGGAATTGGTATCATATCAGAACTGGTGACCTTGTTGGAAGCAAACAAACATAGCCTGTTTCTGACCCCAGACAACCCGTTTTTCACCGCACTACAATGCCTGGCTGAGAATGTGCCTGACATGGATCCTGCTGTGCGCACCGCTATAAAATTCATGGACAAAAGTGAACAAGCTCGCCAGGGTGTGATGGCTTATTTGGCCGAACATCCTATTCTACAGTATTTGATTCGAACCAGTCAGGCTGTCAACGTGATCAACGGTGGTCTCAAGGTAAATGCTTTGCCCGAAAGCATTGAAGTAAAAATCAATCAGCGAATTGCACCTGAACAGTCGGTCGCTGATATCAAGAACCACGTCTTGAAGAGCGTTAAGGAAGTTGCTAGCAAATATGGGTTTGCCGTAGAAGGCTTCAACACTAGTTCAGAAAACTTTGAAGGGGACGCAGCCAAAGGGCTGTTTACTTTGGACAGTGCTGGGGATCACGAGCCTGCTCCAGTGACCCGAGCAGATGACCGAGCTTGGGAGGTTCTGGCTGGAACCATCAGGAGTGTATTTCCTGCTGAGCCTCCTGTTCTAGTGGTGCCTGGACTCATGGTTGCTACAACTGATACAAGGTACTACTGGGATGTTTCAGAAAGGATATACCGGTTCCAGCCTCGAACTGACGGGCATGATCTGAATCTTCATGCTATTGATGAGAGGGCTTCGTTGGAGGGACATATTCAGAGTATTACGTTTTACTATGATTTGGTGAGAAACTTGGAGCAGTATGGGTTGGACGTGTAAGCATATAAGGTGTGAATATGATGAAGTATCTGAATTACAATGGATGAAATAATGAAGTAATAAAACAAAGAAATGATGAAGTTAAGTCCCGACTGGTAGAAATTGACTCCCTGGAGTATGCAAGATTGCCTGTGGGGTACCAACAGGGATATGCATATCTCGGAGTAGGGAGGACGGCTCCTTACCTCCACATATAAACTTGATCCCCACATTGTTCAAGTCTTCATATCAACTAGCAATATATCAATATTAACAATATAGGGTTGAACTTTCAGCATGAGAATAGCAATTCTGGAAGCAGACAAACCCATGGACGTGGTGACAGTGGATTTCGGCACCTACGAGCATCAATTTAAACGACTTTTAGAACTCGGGGGCCTGAAACCCGACCAAACCGTAGAATCTTATGACGTAGTTAAAGGCCACTACCCTGAAGGACAAGTCGATGCAGTCCTAATTACGGGATCCAAGTACAGTGCGTATGAGAAACTCGACTGGATCAATAAGTTAGTAGATTATACAAAAGAATGTCTTGAGAATGGTACCAAAGTCGTAGGCATTTGCTTTGGTCACCAGATCCTCGGCCGGGCTCTGGAGGCTCCGGTAATTTCGAACAAAAAGGGTTGGGAAGTCAGTGCTACAGAGATTCGATGCACGGAAGTAGGAAAAAAGGTTTTTCCGGAACTACACGAAGGAATTAGTATTATGCAGATGCACAAGGATATTGTTTCTGAGCTGCCAGCTGGAACTCAGTTGCTAGCTTCGAATGATATCTGTGAGATACAAGGGTTCTACCAAAAGGGTAAATTGCTGGCTTTGCAGGGACATCCAGAGTATGTTGGAGAAGTTGTAAAACGGATGGTGGAGGTGAGACATGCTCAGGGAGTGTTTGATGATGAGACTGCTCAAAGTGCGTTGAGGCGAGTGAACGATCAAAACGATGGGCCGGTGCTGGGTAAAGCGATTGTAAGATTTATCTATGGACAGGAGCATAGCTGATTAGGAGAACAACTGAGAATACAATTGAGACTACAAAAAACAGATGATACACTACTTTATACAGTTGAATCAAACCACTGGACACAGTGGGACCCCCTCGGGAACTTACATGGTGCTATTACCGAAACTTGTATGGGACCCGCATCGATCCACCAAACCCAATCGGAATGTGTGTGAAGCCAGGGGTATAAACGAGGGAGAAAAATTATTCGCTTGACTGAAAAAAATAACGTGAAAACAAAAGTGTTGCTATTCTCCAATTATTGGGCCGCTGCTTGAACTTTCTCCCCGTTTTTGCGTCTGCTCTACCCTGCTGCTCTCTGCGTCAAACAGTGTGATCCTTGCATCATTCACAGCTTCTCCTGACCTTCTCCCCCCTATTAATCTGCAATGGCTATCAAACCACTGTACCGTAACACTGTAACCTTTTTCGGAACCGCATTCAGTCAAAGATCAACCGCTACGAGTACCAAAACAGGCTTAAGTACCAAGTACACCTGAAACAGATATTTATCATCCTGTACATAACATCTGTTTGCGAATATTCCAAGCCCAGGCCTGCTTTCCGTCTTGCAAATCACTACACTTTGCGGGTGTTGGCAACTTTGTTCCAACAAAAGTTATTAAAAAAGGTTGGGGCCAAAGTACCATAAGATTTTCCCCGTGATATAAATATAAATATTACCTGACCGGTTTTTGCGGAGTTTCAATTACAGACGAAATAGTTGGACCCGCGCGTCGATCTTCAAAACTGTCATAATATATAACACCACCATTGATTACCGGGTGGGAAGTAAAAGTGTAAAGTTATCATGACTACCCAACTCCCTAGCAGATATCGAAAACGCCCCTCGCTACGGGTGTTGACCGAAAATCAAGACCCGGTGGGCAATGCACCTCTCCCGGGGCCAAGCTCAGGGCCAAGCTCGTCGGTTGGCTCTGCTGTCTCGGGTTCCGGAAGAACTTTTTCTGGCGCTGGCTCTGTTGGCCCTCCATCCGCTGGGCCCGTTTCTCCTCCCGTGAAACATGAACTTTTCCTCCAACTCCCCACTCAGCGAGTCTCTGTGATCGTGTCTGAGACTGACACTATAAAAGACGTGATTCAGAATATCGCCAATATCCATCGATACGAATTAGGGGCAGATCCTCAGGGAATTGTTTTATGGGAAAACGTCCAGCAATATAATATTAAACGACCGTTACGAGGCAAAGAGCATGTCAAGCATATATTGTCATCCTGGGAGAGTGGGTCAAAGAACTATCTTTCAATCAGTCCTTCGCAGAGCAGATTGGACACAAACAGTCTGGCGTTTTTGAACCCTCGACGTGATATTGCTAAAGATCCCAGCTTCCACGTTTTGGACCAAATATACTGGAAAACCGCCAAGAGTGACTGGAAACATGTCGTGATTCATGTGAACAATGACGGGCAGCTGAGCATTTCCAGGTCGTCCAAACAACTGTTCAGTCTACTGGTGAGTGAATTCGACATCTACGAGGTGCAGGGAAAGTTCAAGGCTCCTAAGAGCAATGTAGTAGCATTGAGGTCGCAGCAGAACCCTGAGTTTTACATGGATAAATCGGATTCACTACATTATTTTAGTGTTGACGGTGGAAAGGATCTTGAGACGCTCAAGAACACTGTCTACACATTGAGAAGTCGGCTGGTAGACAAAACCTCGAGAATATATGCTGACCAACTGGCCGGCAACAGTCTAAATTCTGCGAGCACAATGACCTCGTCAGGGTCTACTTTCAGCTCTACTATCGGCTCTCCTGTCTCGGTAGCCAGTGGAAGTCCTAGCCAGTTTTCAGTGGGTCAGTTTTCAGTGGGTCAGCACTCGAGCGGCCAAGGTATTTTGAACTTGCATGCCAATACCCTGGAAGATACCACGATATCAGCTGACGGTCTGCTTGGACGGACTTATAGTAGTCGAAAAGCTAAGCAGCAGCTTCAGCTTCAGCAACAGCAGTTTTATAGAGTAAACGAAAAGGGTGCTGTGTTATCTGCTGATCAGATCGTAAAGCCGAATTCTTTACTGGGTAACTTGTCGAGAAGCAAATCACAGAGGAGTGAGGCAAGAGTAGTTAGCAAGGGAGATATTCCGCGACTACCGAACCATTCCATGCTCGTTGCGCATCGGACTGTTGGCAAGGTCCATAACTAGACGGGAACTCGCTCAGCTGGGTGTTTAAAGTCTACAAGAGATGAGTGACGAGTGATGGATTGATGAAATAATGAATAATGTAAATGAGATAAATAATAATAAAGATAACTAGAATTATCGCGAACCCTGTTCCGTGTACACCATAATAATAAAGTACAACGTTACATCTATTACACACTATCTCAATGCTAATTTACTATCTGGTTAACAACAGTCCAACAAACAATATTCCAACTACTCCAAAAAATCTCAGAAAATGTGAACATAAATGGGTTTGTATTCATATCAGGGGGTCTTACTTCCCTTTCATAAACACGGACCAAAGTTTTTCATCCTTGAAAAGAATCACCATCGCTCTTCAACTTACCATAAATACACACTGTGGTAAGAATCTCAGATCTGCCCACTCACAAATATACCTGATCTTGATCGACACCACGACCCCCAAACCTGGAAAAACCTGTCCTGGCTTTCATCCCATTACGGCAAAGGATCGCCAATTTTCACCTCGTTATACATTTTTTTTAATCCATTATTCTGTTCGACTTTCATCCGACACAACTCGACAACAAAAATGGTTTTCACCAAAGTAGAGAAATCCGCCGCCTACCACTCGCGATACCAGACTCCCTTCCGAAGAAGAAGAGAAGGTAAGACCGACTACTATGCTCGAAAGAGACTGGTCACCCAGCACAAGGCCAAGTACAACTCCCCCAAGTACAGATTGGTTGTGCGATTCACCAACCGAGACATCATTGCCCAGATTGTGTCTTCGCAGATCAACGGAGACGTTGTGTTGACTGCTGCCTACGCTCATGAGCTGCCCCGATACGGAATCAAGCACGGTTTGACCAACTGGGCTGCCGCCTATGCCGTTGGTTTGCTGATTGCCCGACGAGCTCTTAAGAAGCTCGGATTGGACGAGACCTATACTGGAGACGACGAGGCTTCCGGAGAGTTCAGCCTGACCGAGGCCGTTGAGGACGGACCTCGACCTTTCAAGGTCTTCCTTGACGTTGGTTTGCAGCGAACCACCACTGGTGCCCGAATTTTCGGTGCCTTGAAGGGAGCTTCTGATGGTGGATTGTACATCCCCCACTCCCCCAAGCGATTCCCCGGTTACGACATTGAGACTGGTGACTTGGACGCCGACACTTTGCGAAAGTACATTGTTGCAGGCCACGTTGCTGAGTACATGGAGGAGTTGGCTGACGATGATGAGGAGCGATTCCGACAGTTGTTCAAGTCTTACATTGAAGACGGAATTGAGGCTGATGGCATTGAGGACATTTACTCTGATGCTCATGAGAAGATCCGAGAGGAGCCTGACCATGTTACTGCTGAGGGCCGAAAGACCCGAGACCAATGGAGAGCTGAGGCTGCCAAGTTCCGATCCAAGAAGTTGACTCGGGAGCAACGACAGAAGAATATTGCCGAGAAGATTGCTGCTTTCAAGGCCGAGAACTAATTTCAGTGTCAGTATATACTGTAACGCTTAAAATTTTAAAAGGAGGTGTAGTTCTTAATACATGGTGTTCTTCAAAATTGAATCTTTCAAAAAAAATAGAATAAATTATAAAATGATGCGGTAATGTCACTAACGACTGAGAAACGACGGCTCTCGCTCGACGTATCTATTGTACATATCCAACGGCTAGACGCTGTTGCACGGACAGTTTTTGCTGTATTCACCTTTTGCGACCTTTTTGCTGCAAAACTACAGCGAATGATTCGCTTGACTGATCTCGTTGGCACTCGTACCGTCTTCCACCTCTGTATGATCTGTCTCCAACTCTTCACTCTCCCCGCTCATGGTCTTTGCAAGGTCATTAATCAACAAGTCGAGCTTTTCTACATCCGCCTGAGTACCGTTACCCCTCAGAATCTCAATGCCCTCCGTCAGAGCCTTTTGAACTTCACTGGACCCTGCATCTATTCGCTTGTCTTGTAGAATCCTCCCCAGTTTCAACACCTCTCCCTCTTCTTGTTCCAATTCCCGTCGATGGAGTGACGTTGTACTGGACTGCCGAGAAAGAGTACCCACATGAGATTCGTCCATAGTGTTTATCTGCAAATCCGGATGAGTCAGAGGGTGTCCATCGACATCTGTCGGGCCAATTTCAGTCGGAGGAGCTCCAAGAGACATCAGGTGATGACTGAAATGCTCTTTTCCAGGCCCACCAACAGGCAATCCCTTCATATGCTGCTCATATCGATAAATAACTTTTTCCAACATGTTGTCTACAAAACATAGTCGGATCAACTCTTCTTTGTCTTCTACCGGTAAAGGTCCCAGATTACGCTCGACAAACAGTGCATCGGTCGTCTTTTTCACAATCGTCTTCAACTGCCTGGCCCGTTGCACCAACGTCTCGGCAACAATCTTGCAGGCCTTTTCATCAGGTGGACGGTTGAGCATGTCTTCAACAGCTTTAGCAAGTCCGCTGCCCGAGTCCACCAGATCCTTCTTGTCATACGAAGACTCGTCCTCGTCATTTATCTCTCGTTGCCCACCAGCTCCTAGACTTCGAGCAACATTACGCATGCAAAAGTGAGCGAGCCGCCGCTGCAATGCTGGAGGCCACAAGTCCGGATCGCACTCAATGGTGTACAAGGAACTAGACAACTGAGCAGCAACAGTCAAAGCAGCACATGCAGTGGAGTCCAGCCGGTCGTTGTCAAGTAGGCTAATATGTACCAAACTAGGACACTCACCAAACGCTTCACTCAGCATAACCACGTCGTCACTGGAAAGATTGTTGTTTTCGAGATGGATTCGTCTCAATTCTCCAAATTGAGGAAGAATGTTAGCAAGCTCGGGGATAATGGCGGGAAACAGCTCTTTATTTCCGGACAAATCCAAAAACTTCAACGAAGGAGAGTTGTGCACCAGCTGCTTCAACATTTCAACTGTTTGCTGGACGTGGTGAAGATTGGTCGAGTTTACTGACATGAACATTAAACTGGGACCAACCACAATCTCTTTAAATGCCAGCCAGCCTGAATCAAGATCGTTCCCGCCGAGATCCAATCCATGCCTTTCACATCGAGGATCCAATACCCATTTGCGTATGTTTAGTAGATCTTCGTGGTGAAGGTCATTGGCAGCCAGTCCCAGTCGCTTGGTAGCTACCGTACAACCGTTGAGCAATAAATCTTCGAGTTCGTCGCTGGGGATCATACATCCATTGAGAAGCAGCTCTTCGATGTTTCCTTGAGCTTTCAATGCTTTGGTAAGTAGAGTCCAGTCCAAGGTAGATCTGTCCAGTTTTTTAGAACTGGCTTTTTGTACAGATAAGTCTAATTTCATCAGACCTTGGTTGTCACTAATGTAAGCACACAGTAGTTTCCATCCGATTTCGTCTAGCGGGACATCACGTAGCGACAGTTTGGTGAGTTTGGTTGAATGGCTCAGCCCACTGAAAATGATTTTGAGCATTTCATTTGACAGGCTGCAGTTGTCTAGAATTAACACCATCAGGGGACATACACTTAGAAAGTCTGCAAATGAAAGCACCTCGATCAAGGTGGGTCTAGGATTCATCAATTTCAACATCATCAGCGGCATGTCGTGTCCCTTTACTTGTTTCAGAGTTGCTGGAATCGGCAGAATCTCACGAAGATGACAACACCGGGTGTACAGATGTTCAGCATTTAACTCTTTTGTCTTTTCATCGTCTTCAGTGCTGCTAGCGCTCGTAGAAGAACCATTGTTGTGCTCGCTTGATTTGTTGACTCCAAAGGCCGTTGTGGCACCTGTGTGGATAGGAGTGTCGATTGTCAGCCCCTTGGAGGAAAGGGCACTTGAGCCATCGTCGTCATCAGTCTGTGAATTGCTTTTGCTTCGAAAGAGCGAGGCACCTGAAGCACCGGTACCCGATCCAGACCGAACAGACTGAGCTACTCTGATTGCTGATTCGTAAGCCGATTGACTGGCAGCTTGGGTTAGACTCGTATAACTGCCCAATCCTTTGAGCACTTCCCCGTTCTGAACGACAACGTTCCCCTTGACAGGATTTCTAGAGGGAATCTGTTGAGGTGGATCCTGTTCGAATAAAGTGACACCAAAGCAGACTCTGGGTCCTAACACTCCTTCGAATTCTGGCACTTTCGACTGTTTCTTGGCTAGATTTTTGTTTAGAACCATCCGATCGGGACTCGCCACCGGTTCCAAGGGAGCTGGGCGGTTAGACATTCGCCGTAGTCGGTTCATTAATGAGCCAGTTCGCACCATATCGGGACTTCGTGACATTTCAGGGACCACGGGGTTGGCACTTAGTTTAGGCGATGAGGTCCGAGGGGGGTCCATGGTGACGGACGGGTTTTCATAGGAGAGAGAATATGCATAGGCATTGAAGAGATGGCCACCGCCGCTGCCGCTGCTGCTCCCGTTGGAAAAGCTGGCCGACGGGTTTGAGGCAGTGGACGTGGAGTATGTCGAGGTGGGTGAGGACGAAGGTTGTGGTGGGGTCGGGTTGCTCAGGGTCGAGGAGATTTTAGATCCTAAATTGTGCAGCCATGATGTCCGTCGTCCATTGTGATTGTAAGAGGGTGTTGTCGATGGTGGAACTGTTAGAGACCCTGACGTAGACGTAGACGATTTAAGCTGTTCAGAGAGTTTTGACAGTTTCTGGTTCTTGTCCTTCTCTGCGCCCTCGTCTTCTTCTTTTATGGGTGCAGGGAGGTCTTTCAGAGAGGGGGTTGGATTTGCAGGGGGACTTAATGGATTTTCAGGGACCTTAGGGTCGTTGGATGATACCCTTTTTAGCACCGGTGGATAGTCTTTCGGCGGCCTCGGAGGAGGAATGTCCCCGTTTTTGTCAGTCTTTGGACCATCAGGTTTGTCGGTCGGACTGATGGTATCGTTATCAACTTTATCAGGACTTTTATCACTCCGCAGCCTGGCATTGGCGGAATTTGATCTTACTCTTGTTCCTTGTTAGAGATATTCAATAATGAGTATTCGACGGTCCGAATACTCTTTATATCAGAGTACTCGGCCTGTATATCGAACACTCAGACTTTGAGTATTCCGACTTTGAGTACTCCGACTTTGAGTACTCCGACTTTGAGTACTCTGACATTATCGAGCACTCCACCTCGTATAGAGGAGCCAAACGAGTGCAACTTCGTTGCCCACATTTCTGATGGTACCTACCTCTTACTGTATTGAACGACGACGACCCTCTTGTCATCCATTCGACCTCCTGGTTGGTCGGCTCATTGACAGCCAGCATTTTCAGGTCTAGGGCCGGGCTGACGTCAACCTGAGTTGGTTCCATGGTCACCCGTGATGATGATTTGTGGTTCGGTTTTCACAGGGTGTTGTCCCACTTGAATTTTAAAGTTTTTTTCCTGACCAATGTATTACTCCCAGTGTTTAGGAATAACAACAAGGTTAAACCTACGTCAGTTGACTTGGTAATTTTGGTGTAGTATGAATTCTGGAGCCAAGCCAAACGACAATAAAAAAATTTAGTGGTTTTTTGTTTGTTATAGCAGCCCCCTCTTATCGGAGATATATGGATAAATTGCTTTCTCCTTTGAGTTGTGTGCAAACTTCGATTCCAAACAACACTCGGTTCTAAACTATTGTTATATAGTGAGGTCGATAATAATTATATAGGAATAATAATTACTTAGCGTCCACGAGATCTGACCATAATACAATACAAGCTAATAATGCGGGGTGGGTTAGGGCCCACAAGAAAGGTAAGTAGCTGGGCAAATAAGTACAGTGACGTATATGTATAGAGAGAGCAAGGAACTGAATGTACAGTATATTATACCGAGTAGTATACGAGTGGTTTTAAGGGGCTGACGTTGGTATAGTGTATTAATGTATACGTCTGGTATGTATACGGCCTACGGTTAATCCGGTCGAAAGTCGAAGTACGGTCCGACCGGAAGAAGCAGCAGTATCGGAACAACCGGAGATGTTCGGGGGCCGATGAAAGCTTGGAACTAGAAACGGTCATAAAAATGAAAACCAATAACCAATAAAAATGACAACCAATAAAATGATAACCAATAAAATGATAACTTATTGGAGCCACCATATACATACGTTATAGTCATAGTTGCAAATAATAAAATCATGAAACCAAAGCTGCTGGATCACACTTCTTGCCATAATGGGACAGTTCAACCACAGTTAGGACATTATAGTTAATGCAATTTCCGGTGTGGGCAAAGTTGGAACTGGGGAAATACGAACCATATTTTACTCTTCATACTACTCGTTCCAAGCGTCATTTGCATTCACATTTCTAGACCGATTATTTTTTGCTAAGACTCACAATAATTATCACCATAGTTAGACACTGCATCATGAATTCTTCTCAACATGCCAACGGAAAGAAGCGAACCACGACGCTAACGTCGCAGAACTTGAAATGGACAGTTCCCAGCTATTTGCCGCCTCCAATTTCACATGTAAAAACTATGTTCAATTGTCATACACAATTGGTATAAAAAAGTTGCAAAAAGCATTTCGTTTTTCTGGGTCGTCGCAGATCGTGACATTGACTGGAGAATCGATATATCCGGGTGTTATACGCCATCGGCCAAGCAATCTGTGTTTCGAATTATTGAACGGTTAGGCTCCCGTGTGCGGAATGATCTATGGTATAATTCTGCGGGGTTGCTCAGAATCACACTGGCATCTAATGCACATCACGCGTGTGAGAGTCTCTTAGTCCTGGTACGGGACAAGGTCCTGGAACAATTCATTTTAATCGGTAACTTTAGCGACGGGACTAGGTTTGTCGACGGGATTTCTTATACCGTAGATCTGTATTCATTCCCTGGTCTATTTCCTACCGACATTGCGGATGGGTACACCTTGCATGACGGGATCAGACCTTGTGTGGAGAAATTCCCAGATGGATGCATTCGGCCCTGCTACTTTATGGCTTTGCGTATGTTGCAAGGCAGAATAAACTACCCCGAGCTATTGGCCGAATTTGGTGTCTCTGAAGGCGATTGCAATGAAGGCGATTGCGATGTCACAAAGGATATTAAAGTCCTATCTTTCGGGAGTTCATTTTCAAATTCGGGTAGCATTGCAGTGAAAGTCTTCCGCGACCAAAGGAGAATCGAAATGAGAATTTATGATATCAGCGTGACCGGATTGAAAAGGAAACTTGGGAGATTGCTTATGGAGCCAGCTTTAAGACGATATAATGGCGATAAAGTCAGAGCAATTCTGCCACCATTAATTTTCAAGACACTCTTAGCTATTCGAGATGGGAATGATCTTCTACGGATTTTATACCTGGACCTTGAGACTGATAATATTAAGCTGTTGGCAAAAGAGTTACGAAATCGACCTGTACCGGGCTGGCTAGTTGACCAAACTTCTGCACTACCTATCCATGGTGTTCTTGTTCATTTCCAGGACTATTATGAAAGGCAAAGGGCGCGGATTATTCTGACTCTACGAGATAACATAACGCACTTTGATTGAGCTTGCATCCCTCATGGAAGGGTTAGACTTTGACGACTTAGGATTCCGGCCCGAATTGTTGAATGCTTCAGCGAATATCATTGAATTGATCAGATCTTTGCCAATTCCCGTAAAAGTTATTCCGTCTGTGGAGACCCAACCTCTGGATATAGAAGTATTAGGGGCTGTGGATGTAGTTAGCAGAGTTATGGAGGACGCAGCTGTAGGAATTATCAAAGCTTTAGAAGCAATGAGTGAGAAGGAGGTGTTGAATTTCTTGAGAATGACGATGGAACCAAGAGAGCAAATAATCTACTCGGAGGCAGATGGATTCACCAGCGAATCTACATCAGTTAGTTTTCCGGTGATTCAATTTGGTGGATTGACCCATTGGGTGAAGGCTGATGGTGCTCTCGAGAAGCTAAAAGATCCACAAATCCCCACTGTTGCGCTGGAAGAGATTTTCGTCAAGGTTCTAAATTCTTTGCCTGCAAAAAGAGAACCTTGGCTGCTCAAAAACGCGATGGCTTTGAAAATGCGCAAAACCCGCTATTTCAATATTTATTCTGAAACTTATTTCTTTAATAGCTAATAGTCTGCATTAGAGTGTACGGAGCTGGATGATAAATGATCATACACATCAGTTTTAACAGAATTGCGATCTAGCCACACCTCTTAGACTGGCTATCACAACTGATATTCTTTTCACAATTGTTCGTTTATTTCTTTGTTTCTTTCCAAAATAATCCTTCCAGTAGGTAATCTCATCGATTATGCAAGCTAATGCAGATAGATTGTCGATCAATGTTGATCATTCTCTCCGGAAGTCGAGAAAATGCTTCTCCACAACTCTCTTCATCTCCGCAACACTTTAAAAATCTATCAGAGAACTCTCCTGTGAGTCCGCCGAGTTGATTCATCATTGGACGTTTGGACAGTCGACGTTCTAGAGGTAGTGATGGCGTCTCACAGTAAGAAAAGTGTGGATGTGGCAGATGCATCAACTGAATCATGACTTTGTACTGCACGACTGTACTGTGAAGAGAAGTCATTTCATACATAGTTGTAGGTGTTTGCTGAAGTGTAGCTATAAAGTCTGCACTATTGTACTTGAAGAGAAGTACATCTCATATATAGTTGTAGATTGGTTGATTTGATTGAAGATCCTTTATATAGGTTGTAGGAGTTTGCTGGACTGTAGCTACCTAGACACAAGTCAAGGAGTCATTTTGTAAAATACTTTACTAGCAGACCACACTTATGATCCAGGACTTTGCGAATCTAACAAACTGTACAGTGATAGTAGACTCCGCTCATTTCAAACCTTTACATATTGCAGAAAATATAACATATAGTTAATCAAGTTCAGGTTAACCGGTTGAAAGATATGGTATCCGATGCAGGTATCCTGCGGCTTTCGAGGCTCACACGGCTGAACATTGCCATATTAATATTGCATCGTGTACTTTGATATCATATATCTAAGTTCATTACTTTGTTATATTTATGATCCTGTTATTGCTGTCGTACATAGGCACTGTAAGCGCATTTATCTTTTCCACCCTGGCAATCGCCTCGGGACTGTATTACCTAAGCGAGCAGGTCGAGGAACATACTGTGGTGACCAAGCGCATTCTGAGTAGAACCATTTACGGAATAATAGGCGTCCATGTACTGCTGTTAATATTCGATGGATTCCCGTTGCTATTGACTGGGTTTTCAATTGCCACACACGTAGTTTACTTGCAAACGTTGAAGAAATTCCCATTTATTCAGTTGACTAGTGGGATTTTCTTGAGCAGTTGCGTGCTGGTGTTTTTGAACCACTGGTTCTGGTTTCGGTACTTTTCCGATCCCAATTTGCCTCCCGCGGGCATATTGGTGGACCGGCCAGACTACAAAGGACGGACCCATCCTCCGTTTGCTCAAGTGGCTTCATTTTTCGGGATCTGTGTGTGGCTGATTCCTTTTGCTCTATTTATTGGACTTAGTGCTGGTGACAATGTGTTGCCTACTAGTAATGAGTTAGACGATGATACTGGGTCTCAAAAGGCAAAGAGACGAAGTGCAGGGTTGGTCAAGGTACTGGTGGAGAAGATGTGGTTTTATATTGGCCAGCTAGGGAGACAGGTTGGGTATGAATGGGATTTTGGGCCCCAGGAATCGTTGGGCTGAAGTACGGAATAGTACGAAGAAGTACTAATTGTCTTTACATACTCGAATATATACATGTATCAACTATTTAACATTGAGTGAGCCTAGAGAGGATCGGTGGTGAAGACCAACTTATTGCGGTGTATGGGACTTAATTGGATGATGTATATAGAAAGTATAGCAAACGAACACTTGATTTTCCCGATTGATGACTTGGAGTTGTTACGGGAGTAATTATACAAACATTTCAACTATTTCTAATGTCTGTGTTCAACTTTATACTACATGTACTACATTACTGGTCTAAGCTTGATGTCAAGTTGCACGTTGACGTTTACAGTTGTGTCCATTGAGGTTCCCGGGGGCTCGGCAAGATGATCCGCATCTGCCCGCGTCCTGCACTCCTGAGCTCCGACCACTGCCTCTTCACTTGAGTCATTTCTTTGGATTTACCATCTCAAGTCACCTAAACATCTCCAAAGTCCAATCACTGATACACTGACTATCCAGATCTCTAAGATTAGTCAATCATAATTGAGGTTGACCAAATATATAGTTGTAAATTTGTAAACTCCCTACCACGAAGGTTCGAAACCCCCACTGAATTTGCACTCGCTCTTATCACTGCACGGAAAAACTCCTTCCTGGTTTACCCGTCCTCAACGTTTCTACACACCAACAAAATTTCAAAAGCGGCCCAAAATTTCTTCCAAACCGGCTTTCACGGGTGTGTTGTGATAAAAAAATCTTTGTTTTTAACCCCGACAACAAATTACACATAGATAATATAATATACATATATATAAAAAACAAAATCTCACACAATGAAGAATTCGACGGCCAAGCTTTTGTCGTCGGTGGTGACTCGCCAGTCTGGTGTTCTGGTTCCTAAGCGAACTCAGTTGGCAGTTCCCCGACTCAGTGTCAGTGGACAGCAGGCTGCGATGCGAACTTTTGATTTTGGAAGCAAGCGATTGGCTTCTAGTCAGGGAGGACCTACTACGGTAAGTAAGATGAGCACGAGGTCGTCCATTACCTAGACGTACACGGTATAAGTGTACAACTCTTGAATGAGGAGTGAAAGGTCAGGAGTCTATTGAACTGCAGTGGGAGTGAACTTGATTCAGGCACACGAGGAGGATTTGGGTTAGGAGTTGGTGGAAAAGACATTGCTGACATTGAATATTGAGCTATTGATGTTTAAAGGTCTGATATCTCTGTTCCATGAACGTCGTAGCAGCTATAAACGGCTCCGCAGGGCAAGGGAACTGATGAGATGGAACGGAAAGATCTGAAAAGACTGGTGTGAAAGACTAGTGTGAAAGACTGGTGTAAAAGACGCCGACCTACTGACTGTTGACTTGATCTTCAGTGTTGTGGTGGACGGATCCCGGATGTTTCCGATTTCCGAGATCAGTACTGTTCAGTATGGTTCACTAAAGCTCTGAATTAGTAGTCAGTGTGGCTCACTAAGAGCTCAAGTTTTGGATCAGTACTGTTCATTTGAAGTGGCTCAGTACTCTTTGTGTGAACTCGAGCCTCACTGAGAGCTCGTTTAACTTGCTACTGAGCTCAGCCTTCAGTACCTCTTGGCTGCTACGAAGCTCCGCGGAATCAGTTCTCCTCTGTGCGTTGGATTAGTACTCCAATGTCTGAACTCGTGGCTTACTGAAGCCCAGATCTCGAATCATTCTGTCTAACTGCCGAAGGCAAATACTCCTCACTCGTTGCACTCCTCAGTAATGCCTTACCTTGCTAACCAGCTCACCGTCAGAGACGCCCTCAACCAAGCCCTCGCCGAAGAAATCGACCGAGACGACGCAGTCTTCCTCATGGGTGAAGAAGTCGGTCTATACAACGGTGCATACAAAATCTCCAAAGGTTTGCTGGACAGATTTGGTGAACGACGAATCATCGACACCCCCATCACCGAAATGGGTTTCGCCGGACTTTGTGTCGGCGCCGCTTTGAGCGGACTCAAACCCGTCTGCGAGTTTATGACCTTCAACTTCGCCATGCAGGCCATTGATCAGATCATCAACTCCGGTGCCAAGACCTTCTACATGTCTGGTGGTACTCAGATCTGTAACGTCACTTTCAGAGGCCCCAACGGTGCTGCTGCTGGTGTCGCCGCTCAGCATTCTCAGGACTACAGTGCCTGGTACGGCCAGATCCCCGGTCTTAAAGTCGTATCCCCTTACTCTGCTGAGGATGCCAAGGGATTGCTCAAAGCTTCCATTAGAGACCCCAACGTCACCATTTTCCTTGAGAACGAAATGATGTATGGTGAATCCTTCCCTGTTTCCGAGGAAGTGTTGAGTCCCGATTTCACCATCCCCTTTGGTGTCGCCAAGGTCGAGCGAGCTGGTTCCGACATCACCATTGTCTCCCACTCCCGAAACGTTGGATTATCCCTCGAGGCCGCTGACGTTCTCAAGAAGGAATACAACGTTGAGGCTGAGGTCATCAACTTGCGAACCATTAAACCTCTTGACGTCCCTGCCATTGTCAAGAGTGTCAAGAAGACCAACCGACTCATTTCCGTCGAGTCTGGTTTCCCTGCTTTCGGTGTTGGTTCCGAGATCTGTGCTCAAATCATGGAGTCCGAGGCTTTTGACTACCTTGATGCCCCCGTTGGACGAGTCACTGGTGCTGAGGTTCCAACTCCTTATGCCGTTGAGTTGGAATCGTTTGCTTTCCCTACTCCTGATACCATTGTCAAGGCTGCCAAGACTGCTTTGTATTTGGAGGAGTAAAAAAAATATTGAAATAGTGTAATGATAGAAGTGTACATGCTAATTGCAAAATTACTACACGTTACCCACTGTGCTCTCCGACCACATACCCATATAGCCCATTTATTAGTATCTCAGCTATGTACCTTTCAGTCAGTTACTGCTCAAAAACTGACTTATAGCCTGGGCAAAAACCTCTGGCTTACCACCAACTTCCTTGTTCCCACTCCCTAAATGATCAACTCCAGGCAAACTAATCAACTGAGCTCCTGGCACATTCTTGGACAGTTCGTCTGCCGAACGAATTAAATATGGTCGACTGGCAGTGCCACTTACTGCTGCAATCTGAGTAGACTTGATAGTGTCAACACTGTCCAGCAGCCCCTCGGTCTCCTCAACACACTTGTAATCCCAGATAACCGTCGGGATCAATTCCTCCATGGTCGGTTCCGGATCTACGCTGTCTGGCGTAACCGAGTCGTTACTGCTAAAAGCAAACTGAACCAGGGGTTTTAGCAAAAAGTACGGCAATATTCGCATAAATGCCGGCCCCATCTCTGTGACTCTCATGCAAGTAATCATAGCAGAAGTCAAATCATCCTGAGCCAGCTCCTCTTTGTACTGATCAACCAATTTATGGAACGTAGCTCTCTCAACCAGCAAAGGAGGTTCGAAGATGACGCCCTTAGTGAACAGACCAGGGTTTGCCATTATAGTCTTTAAAGAAATAATAGCTCCTGAACTTATCCCGAATATGAACTTGGCTCCCGTTTCATGTGCGAGAGCTTCTACGTCTTCAATCTGTGTCTGCAGGCCCTTTTCAGGCTCACATGGACTGCTTAGACCACGTCCTCTTCTGTCGTAAACATAGACAGTGAATTCATCTTCAAGCAGTTCTGCCAGCTCCCTATGGCTTCTCCAATGCTGCATGGCCCCGTGGACTATGATCAGCCCAGGATTGGTTCCATTTCCAAAGGTGTGATAAGAAATCTTTCCTCCGTCTTTTGAAGTTACCAACTTCTGAGGCATCGGTGAAGATATCAGTTATCAGAGATAAGGACCAAGAAAACGATTGGCGACACAGCCCGGCTATATTATATGTGGGGTGAATACAGACCCAAAATAACCTATAAGTTAAACTCCTTACAGAATATGCAGGGGTTATATGCGGAGAAGGGCAACAGGGTCCTCCCTAAACGGGAAATTGATATGAGGCTACTACTAAAATGCATCAAGGTTAGTAGATATTATTGTATGCACACTTAAATAGTATTAGATTCTACTCTTCCACTCTCCAGGCTCGTACTGGAAGAGTCTGCAACTGCTGGATCTTGCGTCTAATGTATCCAAAGTACAGGCACAGACCGAGAGAAACACAAACCAGTGACATGACGATGTATCCATCTCTGTGAACGGTGCAAGTTCCTCTCAGATCCTTGCACCGTGATTTGCCGTCTCCCACCGCACAAGAAAATGAGTTTAATCCCGGCACTTCACATGTAGCAGATGTAAACCAGTCAATACCAAACAACACAATTAGTCGTGGCCATTGACCTCCTAGATTGGAAATAGTGTTTAATGTAGTCATGTAAGTGCCGCCGATAACAGGATCGGCAATTTGAGTATGAAACGCATTGATGGACACGAACTGGATAGTAATCATGAAATTACCCAAAACATGTACCAACATGACTAGCAGCAAGTACCACGAAGAAGCCCCGTTAGCAGGGAACATTGCGACTACCAACATGTTGCAAAATGCGTAGGCCAGTCTGCCGAGAAAACCAATCAGCCATGGCTCCAACGGAGCGATCCCAGTTGACCATTTGGCGGCATAGTAGCCAAAGAGGACTTCAAACGGAAAGTCAATGAGTACAATCAACGATAAATCTTCTTTAGATAAACCTTTTTCTAGTAGTTTCAAGTTGGTAGCTGCCTCATTTGCCTGAAAAGCCATCTTGCACACCAAATGGATCAAGATCAACGATTGAATGTTGGGCAGTTTCAGAACCTGAAACATTGAATGATATACTTTTAAAATCCCTTTTCTGTCCGCTTCACCGCTTTTCCCTTCCCTTTTTAAGATAGCCACCAAAACTGTCATAACCAAATACATTAACCCCCAGAATGTCAAATACTGGCTAAGACTCACCAAGGGGATATCAGACGGAGTGTTTCTAATAAACTTATTGGCAAACTCCGGAGAGTTAAACGCCAGAAATACCGTAAAAGACATGAAATACCCACAATTGATACCCACTGTCTGAGCAGTGGATGCGTACGACAGAGCAGGCTGGCTCATCAACGTCAGAGCCCATCCATCCACCGCAATGTCTTGAGTCGCAGAAAGAAACACCAGTAAAAAGAAAAACGCTGTGATATGACCCAAATTCTCTTCAGCATTTTCCATATACGGAGCAATATTTGCCCCGAGCCAAAGTAGTACGAACCCACTCAAAGTCTGCACAGGCACGATCCAGCTCTTACGGCGACCAAAGCCGCGATCATATATCGCATCCACGACAGGACTCCACAGCAGTTTCAGACTGTACGGATATGATGCCAGCGTGAAGATGCCGATCTGGCCATAACTCAGTTTGGCCTTGAGCAAAAACGGCACACTGCCAAAGGCTAAGCCGACAGGCACACCTTGGAGCATATATAGAAAACATAGCACCGCGAAGTTTTTGCGGTCGATAGTTGACAATTGAGCCAGACTCAGCGGTTTCCGGTCCTGGTCATGGTCTTTCAGCGGTTCCTCGACAAAAGGCAGGCTCGCCGGAGACGTTACTCCGCTGTCACGTTTCCGGTACGCCGACAGTTCTGATGCAGGATCCATGGGTGAACTATGAGAGCGTGTTCTTTTGGCAGGAGCGTCAACGTCGATTCGATGTGGGGAGCGTGGAGAAGTGGGAAATGAAGAGAACGAGGAGGCGGAAGAAGAAGCGTGGAAAGAGTGGGACTCCACAGTTGAAGTGTTGGAGTGTTTCATGATTGGCTCAAAGTTTAATATATGTTTAAATAATTGTACAAGTAGATGTACAAATACAACTTGAAATAAAACTACAATTAATATATATTTATATATACTTTAGCTGCTACTAGTTTGGTATAGCGCGTACTTACCGTCCCGCGGGATAGTGAAATGAATGACAATTACAGCGCTGATATCGTTGCTTTGAAATTAGAGAGTAGGTGCAGTGTTTAATGACAATTTTAATGGTAGCTGACTAGTAAAGGAAACTGAGCGGGCGTTGAGACAAGCAAAGGAGCAATGGGAGGTTTTGATGAATGAGCGGAAGTTGAATGGGAAGTTTGTCGTAGACAGTAAAGGGGTAGATGACACAGAGAATGGGAGGGCAAGTGAGGAAAGGGAAAGTGAGGAGCGGGGGAGTGATGAGCGGGAGAGTGAGTGTTCTATCTCACAGGATATTAGACGCGGTGATATATTTCAAGACAGTTCACCACTCACCTTCGACAACTTAGACCTTGAAAAACTATATAGATTTATGGGTATTACGGTGTTTAGAATCAAAGATTTTGATGGAATAGGTATTCGCTTTGAGACGCACCAAGGAAATACAAGCGACATGTTCGGGACACCGCATTATCTTGTGTTGGTTGAGAAGTCTAACAGTTTTAAAATATATAAACACAATTTGCCAGAGTACGTTGCTGTAAAGACGTTGGAGCAACAGTATTTGGGTGAACAGTCAAGCCTGCAATTATTTGTAAAGCATGTTCGTAAAGCTTTAATGGGAGGAGCTGAGTTGAGTTGATGACCATCGTTATCACATCTTAGGATGTCATGTATGCCATGTATATAATAATTAGTCTATTTATTGTAATATAATAAGATCACCTGGTGCAGTAATTAGATGCAGTAACCATGTGCCATAATCGTCGAGTACGCACGTCACCACAAGTTAACATACAAAAGACACACCAGGTATGCTGGGATCATGCCTCCGAGCTTCTCGGCAAATGAATGAAAGTAAACAGAAGTCATCAAAAACATCCACCACCAGACCACCAACAGACCCAAAACCACTCTGAATATCATAGGAAGTCCCTTTTCCTGTCTCATTAACGGCAACATCTCAAACCACAGATACAAACTCGACAGTGTCAGCAAGAAAGCATGGCCACTAGGATCAAATCCCCCAGACCAAGTACCTCCTACCACTCGGCATCTTGAACTGCTGGGTGCATGCGATTTGTCCGGTGTATCCACACAGCTGCCGCCGGTCCACACAAAGATCTTGTCCATCAAAGGGAGACCAAAGCACCATTGGGTGAACAAGAAGAACCAGGCAGTGGCGATGGCATATCTAATTAAAAAAGGTTTGACGGCACTGATGTTATCGATCTTTACTGTCAGATCGGGGTGCTCTTGAGACGAGCTTGAGCGGCTCGCATCATTAGGGCCGGTACCCGTTGTGTTGACTGCACTCCCAGAAGCGCTCGCCGTCGGAACTTCATCTGTAGTTGGTTCCTGACCATTATCGTCAGCACTCTCTTCGTGGTCCTCATCCACATCTTTGTATAGTTGTCTATCATTACTGTTCTCTCTTATGACCTCGGCTCCGCCTGCAGACTTGTTGCCGCCAGCACCAAAGCCCAGTCTGTACGCCAACAGAGCTAGAGCGGCAACTGTCGTCCAGAACCACCCGTTCTTGACCAACAAAACATTGAATATGTTTCTCTTATTGGAAAAATACGACGCAGCCGGACTAGTCAAGTACACTAACTGGCCCAAGCTGCATGTTATCGGATAGATGAACAGCACGACCAACTCCTCGGTCCTTAAGCTCGGCCGTGTGCCGGCAAAGTTGTGTAGTTGGTTCATAGTCCAATAGAAGTCAAAATTTTGATCTCCCGCAACACCAATATCTCCCAGTACCAGTCGCGAAAAATGATCTCGTAATCAGATTTTAGTTGCGACTAAAAGATTACTGCCACCCGAGGTTCAGGGTCCAGCACAAGTCGGAAAGTAGCAGTTTGCAAACGATAACTTGTCTAATCGTTTCAAATATCTCCTATGCGTTTGCTATAGGTACATGCAGGTCTTTACCAGACGTTCCAGGTTCCGCAGCAATGATCAGTAATAGTTTAGTATGACTTTGAGATGGTTGACAGAGTATAATATATGGAAATGATCTGCTGGGCGCGCCGCGGGAGGTTGGAGGGGGAGTCGGGAACTAATGAGTCGGGGAGGTCAGTTCTGCTTAACGTAACCAAGCTAACTCAACTTCCAATTTGCCAAAATAATCGTAAACACGAAAACATGGATGAACTGCCCACTAGATTCGAAATAGAACTTGAATTTGTCCAGTCATTGGCCAATCCACAGTATTTAAATTTCTTAGCTCAAAATAAATATCTGGAAAGTGAGGAATTTTTGAATTACCTCCAATACCTCGAGTACTGGCGCGATCCAAAGTATTCCAAGTATTTAATCTATCCTAATTGTTTGCACGTACTTTCGTTGCTGAAGGAGCCTCAGTTTAGACAAGACATCTCTTTGCCTGATGTAGCCAAACTCTTTATGGATGATTTCTATATGAAATGGTTACAGGGATCAGGTTTGCAGTTGGGCAATGGATCAACGCAAGAAGGGCTGGCTGCTCCTTCAAATGGTCAGGTGAAGATTGAAACGGAAGAGTAAGCGTAAAGGACAATGCCTATTCGACATAACCGATAGCAGTCTATGGTAAAGGAAGTCATCAATGTTCTAGTGGCATCTACAACTTCGATCTGTGAATCAACTCAACTCCGCTATGTTGTTAACTCAAAGAGGTTTAGACAACCTTGAAAAAAGTCCCAAACCGCGATTGGCGCGAGTTTTGACATCACAGTTTTTGTTCTGTTCTGCTTGATGCCTGGCAGCCCAGACACCTCAACTCCCTCGTCAAGCACCCCCAAGCACCCCCAACACCCCCAGCTCATCACGTGAAATTTCATGATGACAGTTAGTCAGGTCCCGATCCGACACCTTGAACTGATTTCAAGTCAGCCATATTGCTCCAATGAGACCAGGACATATCCTAAGGGCGAGTGCCCAGTCCTGTAATAGAAATGCATCGAGATTATTGCATTCTCCCCTGTGGCAACACCGGCCCCTGACTCTGAGTCGTCGCAGCCAGTCCACCACCAGCTCCAATCCTCAGATGGCATTTCCCTGCCTTGACAAATTGGAAACCCGCACAACCAGTTTGGAGTCAGGACCAGAGCCTGCGTACTCACGGGTCGTGTCTGGATACAAAACATTTGCCAGTGCCGTGCCATTGCAGTTAGATCACGGAGGAGTGCTGACAGAATACAAATTGGCATATGAAACTTGGGGGACTCTGAACAGTGACAAATCAAACGCTATTCTACTACACACAGGACTCTCTGCTTCGTCACATGCCAAATCTCACCCAGAAAATACCAAACCCGGGTGGTGGGAAAAGTTCATTGGTCCGAATCTCAGCATTGATACAGATAAGTTCTTTGTAATATGTACAAATGTTCTGGGAGGGTGCTATGGATCCACGGGCCCCTCCAGCATTGATCCCGCTGATGGAAACCGTTATGCCACTAGGTTCCCTATCTTAAGCATTAATGACATGATTAGAGCTCAAAGAGAACTGGTACAAACAATGGGCATCTCTAAACTGTATGCATCAGTTGGTTCCTCGATGGGTGGTATGCAGTCTCTTGCATTTGCAAGTGAATTCCCAGAAGAAGTTGAAAGAGTGGTTTCCATATCAGGATGTGCTCGCTCTCATCCTTATTCAATTGCAATGAGGCATACTCAGCGACAGGTGCTAATGGCTGACCCGAACTGGAAACGCGGGTTCTATTATGACTCTGTTCCTCCACATGTGGGAATGAAACTAGCTAGGGAGATTGCGACTATTACCTATAGAAGTGGTCCTGAGTGGGAACAACGGTTTGGTCGAAACAGAGCAGATCCGTCAAAATCCCCCGCTCTTTGTCCAGATTTCTTGATAGAAACTTATCTCGACCATCAAGGAGAGAAGTTCTGTTTGGAATATGACCCCAATTCATTGCTTTATGTGTCTAAAGCCATGGATCTGTTTGATCTGGGAAAGCTGACGCGAAATAGGGCCAAGGTTACCCGATCCCGGAATACACCAGATCCCAGCCCAGAGTTCTGTCCCGCGTTACCGTCAGAACCGTATCAAGAGCAAGAAGTGGATCGTCAGGACAGCATGTCTGAAACGGACTTGATCGAAGGCATGAGACCAATGGCCAACGCTCGAACTCTGGTGATTGGAGTCGAGTCTGATATTTTGTTCCCGGTGTGGCAGCAGCGTGAGATTGTTAGAGTACTACGGAAGGCGGCTGATAACGCGGCTAATGTAGAATATAAGGAGCTTGGCCATGATATTAGTGTGTTTGGGCATGACACATTTTTGTTGGATCTCGAGCATGTTGGAGGGCCAGTGAAGGAGTTTTTGGAGAGATAGGAAAGGCGCGATATAGTACACAGGGCGCATGTAACGGACCATTAGGCCATGTAGATAATATGCATTGTACAAGAGAGATGTTAGATAGAACTGATTAACGTCAGACGTAGCATGTAAGGATCATGCAGATAATATGCATTGTACAAAAGAATGTTAAACACAACAGATAAACGTCAGACGTAGCGTTAATCAGTAGGTCATATCATAGAAAAAGTTCGATTGCATACTTGCTAACATGTTATTTACATCCATACTAGTACGTGACATGCTATTTACATTCTGTTATACTAGTACGTGACATGCTATTAAATTCACACTTTACTAGTACGTGACAGGCTATTACATTCACACTTTACTAATACGTGACATGCTATCTACATTCTGTTATACTAGTACGTGACATGCTATTTCATTCACACTTTACTAATACGTGACATGCTATTTCATTCACACTTTACTAATACGTGATATGCTATTTACATTCTGTTATACACCCACCAGTCCAGTGTCGTATCATTTTTCTGACTGCTTCATAAATCGTCGAGACTTCTTCTTCATCTTCGTCACTCTTCGTTGTTCTCTCAGCTCCTTTCTGGTCTTGGGAACAGGCAGAGTATCCTCTCCGAAAAACCGGACCTTTTCCATGTATTTACGAGATAATGAAAACTCATTTGAGACTGCCAAGTCGCTCAGCCCCAGTTTCTCAATAGCCCAAAAGTATCGCTCAGCGTCTTTTCGTTTCAGGTACTTGAGTGCACCCTGTCGGTCATGCACTAGCTGCTGAATACGTCTCTGGGCCTGGTAGTCATGTCGCTGGTCTTTGTAGTGGTTCACCAAGTAATGAATATGAATAGTTGCAACTGCCGCCTGGACCTCGCTTGAGCCAGTATCACCGTCGAACCGTCCAAACTCCTTGACGGCCATGGACACAGCCATTTTCTTCAGTTCAGTCTGTGGCGCATTGAGCATAGATACGACCCGACCAACCACTTCCCGTTTATGAGCCTCCTGGTCCAACACGGCCTTGGACTCCCAGCCATCTGACCGCACGAGCGCAGCCTGCTCGGCACCGTACAGCAGCCGCGACGTATTTTCCGACGTCAATCCGCCGATTTGATTGAATGGTTCGGTGACCATAGCCCGCACCCGCTCAAGAAACGGCACTCTGGCTTTCCCCAGCACCGGATCAACGTACGGCGGCTCTTGTTTCATGAGTTGTTGGGCGAAATGTTTTTGAACTCGTCGCACTTTTTTCAAATGCTGTTCGCTAACTTGATAAATAGATGAATTATGGAATGCGCGACTGGCCGACACCGGAGCGGTGGCTATGGGCCTTGGACACTGCCGCAGACCTAAATTTAGGAGCATTTTTCGCTGTAAATGTGTAAAAGTTGAATCATGAAATTTCATGAATTTTGAAGATCCTGAAAAATTCGTGCACGTGACTTGTCGATGGTTTAATTAGCGGGGGACGAGATGGGCAGAAACTTGACATTATTACTTAGACATTAAATGTATTAATCTTTTAGATATTAGAAAAGTATTTCACTGTTCACTGACGTAGTCACACAATGATATTGAAATGTTTCACTATCCGTATTCACAATCGTACTACGAATATATTTCCCTGTTCACACAATCGTATTACGACGGCCCCCTTGACGAGACAAATACCCACTACTAAAAGCCAGTGGAAACGAAGGTCCAAAGTTCACATTCCTCGTCGCATTGCTTGCTACTCTTTCAATCTCGTCAAGTGCTTCCTCAGAGTCCACCTCTTCTCGATATGGTTCTGCTCGGTATGGCTGTGGGGTTTCCACCTCGCTCTCTGCTACTGCTTCGGCTTCTGCCTCTGATGCTGGCTTTTGCACTTGGCCCTCTCCCACACCTGCCGTAGCCGTCGGTCTCAGGTCTCCTCCACTCAAAGATGCCCTTCTTCCAGCTTTTTCGTTAGCCAAGGCATTGGCCAGTTTCTCTTTCATAGCCGCTTCTTGAGCCTGTTCTCCCACCACCGCGTAATGGCATCGTCGATAAACTCCAACCGAACTCACTGTCCAGCTAAACACTTCCCATGAAAACAGAACCGGCAACGCAATGTAAAGTCTCGGATTACATCCACGGGACCAAATATCTGTCAACACTGTATATACCTCGTGCGACGGTAGTGCGTATCCCCAGCGATAGAACCCAGGTGACAACGAAAATGGCAGCAAGATCGAAGTCACATTCAGAATCACCCAGGATATCAAACACATGGGGATATAAGGTGCCGGTACCCAGATTGTGAATACGTCTAGAGTGATGATATTGACATGTGCCAATAACCAAAGAATCATCCAAGTGAGCACAAACTGGTTGCCGTTGACCTCCCAGTCAGACCTAAATGCCCAGATAGCACCGGCTGTACAAAGGGACCCGACAAATGTGTACAACAAAGTAATCAGGGACCTGAAAAATATTATCCGTCTGGGAGCTAGTCGCACGTACAACTTAAACTGCACGTAGAGTCCATTGACGACACCCAAATAGAAGAATTCTTGAATCAAAATGAGAATAAACACAAGCGTATTGTAGATTGTCCTGGAACCCTGAGTAGTGGACTGAATATCTGAAGCTTCCAAGGTCCATGGTTCCGCGCTAGCTGCCACGGCGTTTGGATCAGTGGCATTCAGCCTTTGCAGTGGGTTTGTACTGCTGTTTGTCAGATATGTCACTCTGGCAGCATCAGAGAGCATTGCCATATTAGAGAAAATGAGGCTGTCTGTAGTAGCACTGTACAATGCCTCGTCCCATATATACGCCAATACGTTGGAAGAATTGTAGTTACTAGCAGCCGGACCGCCAGCAATTGCGCCCTGTAACTTATCGGACGCTCCCGCGATAATATAAAGAGCTGCCCAGTAGTCAACATTACAGACTTGGTTTCGCAGCTGCTGTGAAGTCTGAAACTCCTGAGGAGATTTCTCCTTCAAAGTGAAAAAGGAAGGACCCTGCAGGCCCTGATAGGCCGCTCTCACCGCATCGCCAATAGCCCCTCCGTCGTAATCAACAAAGACCACATTTAAATTATGTACATGCGAGTCCTGTTGATACAGCGAGCCAAAAATGTAGCAAAACAGCCCGAGGAATAAAAGCTGTAACAGTAAGAAGTTAAGTCCTGCCGCTTTCAAGAACGCAATCCTGAATGGTCGCACCGACGGATGGCTCAGAGGGGGACGTTCTTTGTATGCCTGGGGGTAAAATCGTTTGAGAGGATGCCAGGCCATTTTGTTATTGACTACGGAGAAGGAACCTCGTAGTTCACGAACGTAGAAGCTAGCTGCTTACTTTAAGTGCTCACAAACTGAACCAATTCTCTTTGAGATATTTCTCAATCTACGAAATATAGTCATGAACCTGAATCGCCTGAACCACGGTACTTCCGATGCTAACCGGATTTGTGACTAGCATGTAATTTCAACGACAGTGGGGCCAGAGATGAAGTTTCAAGTTAGAGATGATATTATCAAGTTTAGACTAATAAATTGTACTACAAGAAATGGATATATGACAAAATATTGAAAGCTTGAGATGAACCGGGCCGGCCGGAGATTAGATATGCCGCTCGTCCGGCTGGGTTGGTGGTTGGCTCGGGAATCAGGTTCGTAGTTTCTGTGCGGTTTCAACAAGACACCCTTATAATATTTCAGTGACTTCGTAGAGACGACTGCGTACTCAGTTGAAAGAACAATAGTTGTATGGGAAAAGTGCAAGTCCTTTTTATTTAAATCATTTTTAAGATCTGCGACGCCCCCCTGCAGGGGGAACAGCGATCCAACGTGAGTCAAATGGAGAGTCAATTGGGGAACTAGTTGGAGAGCTAGCGGGAGATAATGTATATAATATCGTTATTAATTTACTGTACACTAATTGACAACTCTAAACGAGAAACTGGATCGACACAGGGGGCATGTGTTGCTGCCAGCACTCTTGAACCATTTGTAAAGACAATCTGTATGGAATCGCTTCTTGCAAGTCATACATGTCTTGCTGGGTAAGGTATGGTCTTGGTGCAAGATAGAATAGCAAATGGCACATTCTTCGATTCCATCAAAGTGGAGAGTAACGTTCCGCTTGAACAATTCCAGAATGTCAACAATTGCACCGTTCTGGGTCGTACTGATTGCTTGAGATGCCAGTATCCATGCTCTCCACTGCCGCTCTTTCACTCCAATTCTTCGGTCACCATGAACTTGGAGGTCTTCTAAAGGATACTGAGGAGGAATGTGAATGGAAATTTCCATCGTCTGATCGTCAACGGTGAAAAACGCTCGTACCTCTTTCGTGACCCGTACAATGCGCACCGTAAAGTCCTCGCTAATCAGTCCATCAGAACTTTTCAGTAGTGCTTCTAGTGCATTCAATTGATCCTCAATCAGAATAGGAGACACGTGGGTCTGCGTCAGTCTCTTTATTGCCATACTTCCACCTCGACCCTTAAAATTCAAGTACCAAGACTTGACCATCGACCCCGTATAGCGAAGACAAAGATAGTAAACATGCAAAGCTAATGTCTTGATTTCTTCATCTGTAGGATTTCTCACTTTGGGAGTTGCGTATGATAAAAAGTCGTGCTTCTTAGCAACCTCATCTAAGCTGCCCGAAACAATTGAAACTCCTAGCTCTTGCAATAAAAGAGAAAAATACCCTGTCTGACTGAGCTTCTGAATATACGCTCTTCTCAAATTAAAAGTAGTATTCTCAAAGAAGATAAAGATGATCTTCCAAGCTAACAAGTAACCATACCTCGAAGACTTCTCCTTTGGTGTCGACTGGACTGATTGTAGCAGTTCTTCAGGAATCAAGCTCCCGCTGTTACTTTCATCGTCATCTGAAAGTTTTGACTTTCTCAACTCAAACTCAATGACCCGGTCATCATGACTTTTTCGAACGTACCTCTCCAGAATGTTATATGCAATCTGAGAAGCAACCATTCCAAGAGACAAGCAAGAGTACAGCCTATCAGGGCTTTCCAGATCGTCGGCACTGCAAGTGCTGATGGCTCGTAAAAGCTCGTAGTTCAACTGGATATCTAGATACCCGTCAGATCTCAAGGACGGCTGTGAAAGGACATATTCAATGATCTCACCGTAGATGGAAGACTTGTTTTCATCAAGAAGTTCCATATTAGCACGTTTTAACGAATTCAGTAGTCTGAAGTTGTAAAACTGCAAGCTTTTACTGTCTTCAATCCCGAGATTCTCATTCACAAGATCACAACAAGACTCTAGTATTGTTGGAGGGAGCTCATCATACAGTCGAACAATATAAGTTAGGAATTTTGTAATCTCAACACGTAATCCAGCCTGGTCTTCGCTATATGCATTTTCTGAAACCGTCCAATCCAGCAAAGATTTTATTGTCATTCCTAATCTCGACAAAGGGAAAGGAAGATATGATGCAGACTTGTAATCGTCGACTGGCTGATTGAGTAGAGTGTTCAGAGCAGACAAGTGACGTAATCCAGACTTTTCAACCCCAGAAGGAGGCACATTAATGAACTCGCTTGCCAATTGGTTTCTAATCCTGTCAAACAAGTTCACACTCAAGGCGCCAGATTGCGTACCTTTGTAGAAGGCCAATGCTTTAACAGGATCTCTGCCAATGAGTTTGTTCCTGCTCCCAACCATTTCTTCCTGGGAAGCTGGATCAGAAAACACTCTTTCGATAATTTGACTACAAGCGCAGGCTGAAAGATACGAAACGGTTGTAGCAGACTCTAGCGAGCTCCACAATGAATTGAACAACAGCGAGCCTGATCCCGATCCTTCAAGAAGGTTATCCAAAGTATTATCAGAATAAAGCTTCAAAGCACATTGCATGAACTCTTCTGCTGAATGCTCCAAGTCACCAATCAGGGTATCGTCGATTGAGAGAAACCTCGATGAAGCATTCCAAAATTGAGTGGCTCGACACAGCGAGGTCAAAGTTGGAATCAACACATTGTCAGGTAGCACATTCCAGTGAGCAACGGATAGACAAAATAGTCGGACCATAAAAAATGACAGCGGCAAGGTCTCGAAAAAAAGGTCACTATTAGCAATACCTTTAGAGACAGGAAACAAAAATACACCACCTTCTAGCCGATTTGAAATTCCTAAAGACTCAGGAATAGACCAAGACGAAATTGATGACACTGCACGCTCCCATTTAGCAGAGGTAGCATTCAGCACGCCCGTAAAATATTCCTTCTTCTGGTTGTTTTCACCCAGCTGCTTTGCCAGTCGAACAGCCATCTCCTCAATCTCCTCCAGAGTCATTTCATGAATATTGTCCACCAAACTTTCTATAAGTGAGGTAGTAAAGTTGATTGCCTTTCCGCTTCCTTGCTCTAGCTTTGAAAGAAGCTGAGCAGCCGACGAGCTCGATTCAGCGAGGTTCCAAAGAAAAGATAAAAGCTCTTTGTTTTGGGAACTAGAGGTAATGGCCGGTACGCTAAACTTTGCGTCAGCGTTGACGACGCTTGAAAGATGAGACAGCCACGTGTCCGTTTCGTCAGAGACTCGCAGTTGGTCACAGGCCGACTGCAGCAGAACGGCAGACACTTCATCTGAAATAAATACCGAGTGAGATAGAATTGCAGCGCTGACATGGGGCCAAGGCGACAAGTTATCTTTTAGTTTTAGCGCATAGTCGGAACTCTCATCCAAGACAAGAGGTACATCAAAGGATTTGTAAAATTTATAGTCTTCCAGGATGCCAAAGAATAAGGTGTCATTAGAATTTTCGAGAGCGGCTGTTAAACAGTTGGCTAGGCAGTATTGGAAAATTTCAAGGTGGGCAGGATCAACTCTTTGAGCCAGCGATTTTAAGAGGCTTTGAATCTGTGGTGAGAGCGAGTCGTTGAGTACGAGACTTGGCAGCTGGTCCATTAGAGCTTGTAAATGCTGCCATGTCTCTACTGTATAAGCCTTGGAATATGCAAGAATAGAAACCAGACATTCCAATGTAAAAGTGTATCGTGATTCGTCGGATAGTTGCGAGTACTTGACAACCATCTGATTGAGAATTGCATCGATAGGATCAGACACATTTTCAGCATCCACTGTTAAAAGTCGAACCAGCCGTTGTAACTTCATATTGTCGTTAGTTTGATCGATCTCATCTATCATCGAGTCTAAAAGCGGCTGTATAGTTTGACCACGTTCTACCGCCAACTGTATATACGCATTACCCACTGTGGTGTATAGATTATCGTGGGTGGCAGGATCTATAGCCAACACAGAGACACTTGCATTCACAGCAGACCTGATGACGGTCTCTCTTTCGGAATCTGATGCCGAACCGGGCAGCACACGTTTTACGACTGTGAAATAACAGCCCCATGCATCAGTAGGATCACCAAGTTCTTTCTTTACGCCATTCTCAAACGCTGTCGTAAACTCCTGAACGTGATGACCACTATAAGGAGATTCGGACTCGGGTAGTTGTGAAAGCAATGCGAGCAAGGAGAGCCAAAAGTACCGTCCCGCTCTTCGACTGCCCTGGGAAATAAAGTCACATAGTTTCTGAATGGGAGTAGACTTTTTACTGGTTTGCATCGTCCATATCGTGGGATAGCGTTTAGTCAGCTTTATCAGCACCTGCAAAAGATCCACGGCGACTGATCCAGGACATGATTTGAGACCACTCGATATTATATGTTTTGAAATCTCAGTCTCCAAGTCATCTAGCCATTGAGGTTGTTTGTGTAAGATTTCTGAGATCAGGGACAAAGCTGCCTTTGATACTGCAGTGTCGCTGGAGTAGGTCAACTTCCACAGCGCTTTCTCAGTGATTAATTCGGGAGTTTCCTCGGCGCCTGGTTTATGAGAGAGTTCAACCATTTTCCGTGCTAGACACAGGGCAGAGCGGACTACTCTATTCGCTTTGGCTACCGCTTCTACTTTAGATACAAATCGGGTGTCGCTCAAAGTCGACTCTGTCTCTATCACAAGGACAGTCATGACGAACTTCATCAATTCATAGTGAAAAACCGTATAAAGCGAGTCTCTTTTCTTGGCAGTATCAAACACATGTTCTAAAGATATTTTGGCCGCTTGAGCAACAGACCGGTCAATGTCGTAATGTCCAGCGAGCCATGGACCAATAGAGTCCCGCATGTATTTCATAGACGCTTTGCCCAGTATTCGGGATATGACTCCCTGTATACTATGCGCCTGGGCCCGAACAGAGCTGGACACATCGATTGAAAGTTTCGGGTACAGCAGAACCCAGGCCCAGTGGAACGATTCGTCCACGAAGAAGTTGTCTTTCTTGACAAGGGCAGACAGAGATTGCAGCGCCTTTTCCCGCGTTATAGCATCTCTTTTCAAAAGGGTTTTGAATATCACCACCAGCTCGGGATCATTGAGCTGAGTGGGATCGGGTAACCCGCCGATATAAGACAGAGTTACTTCATTGCCGCCGAGTCCTCCCTCGGTCGTATTTCCAAATCTTGTTAGGGGCGGATATGTCGGAGATGACTTGATAAAAGCGCACATACCCTCCAAAGCTCATTTTACGTTTTTATCATTAATTGGCCGGAGTTTGGATTATTAATTTATCGAAGAAGTTGAAAGATTCAAATGGGCTACGATACAATAATGAATATGTCTTAGTCATGGATGCATGGATCTACAGCGATTCTGCGGCAAGCTGCATTAGCGTACAATTAAAGTACGTGAAACTGACACAGTCAAGTAGAGTACGCATTCGCCATATTCAATACTAAAAGTTCATATGAACAATTAAGAGAAGCAAAATATCTGAAAATTACAGAAAAAAAAATTGTCAAGTACAATGTCAATATATTTAATACTAAGAGTTCCTATGAACAAGTCAAGTAAAGTAAAGTCAAGATATTTCAATACTAAGAGTTCTTAGGAAGAAGCAACATATCTGAAAATTACAGAAAGAAAAACAATCAAGTAAAGTACAAAGTCAATATATTTCAATACTAAGAGTTCCTATGAACAAGAGAAGCAAAATATCTGAAAATACAAGAGAATAATACCATCAGACAAATTTCTGATAGACAATTGTCGACTAGACATAATACACTCGTAGAATAGCCCCACTTAAATGTGGTTAATATCCTCGAAGACTTCTCGCCTTGTCGGTGCTCACAGCCTCAAAAGATACAAAAAGCAAATCATATCCGTCTAGCTCGTACAGGATCCGCTCAGTCCTTTTGTAGCCACTCAGCAAGTGCAACTTCTGAGTGTCTGGACCCACCGAGTCATGAGACTGGAACAAAGTCATTGAAAATTTGCCGGGCCGGAAAATGTTCACCACTCGCTCCAAAACATCCAGTTTGGTCAAACCATACCGCTGAGCCGGGACAGTGGTCTCAAAACTGGCATACGAGCAGTGCTTCTCCGGGGTAACATGAATAGTAAAGTAGTGTCCGTCTTCCACAATACCATTACATGAGTAACCACAGGGAGTGAACAAAAACGAGTCAATGGTCTGGTTGTCGGTGGGATAAATCTGATCAATGCCAGAGTATTTGGTGACAATGTTGCCATATTCATGGCCGGGATCATCGTCATCAGCTGGAGCACCAACAAGAGAAGACACACTAGAGTCGAGGGACGAAGAAGTCGAATCCCCGTCAGAGTCTGAATCAGAAGAACCAGAGGCGGTGGCTACCGGCTGTTCTGTCTGAGTACTGGCACCCGGCAATCGTTCTGAACAGAACTGACCGGCATGCGAAGGACTCAGATCAGTCATCATGATTTCAAAAGTCTCATCGCACAAATCTTCGTGATGTTGCGGGTGGCCACAATTAGCTACTCCAGCAGCACCACAACTTGCGGTAGTGTACAAATACCAATGGTCGGCATTGATATTGCCCACCATATAGGCCGACCCGCCCTTGAATCTCGAGTCCAAAAACCCAACTTCGTCCTCCCAGCACTGGTGAGGATGTTGCTGCTTATCAGGAAACATAAAACTCTTTCTCGAGTAAAACACTCTCCAAGGTTGCTTGGAGAGCGAGTATCCCGTGTAGTCTGCAATGGTTTTCAACATTTCATCAACACCCAAGAGCAGAGTGGTTGTGCCACACGTCTTCAGGATCAATTTGTGAGGAAACACAAACAGACTGGACTCAGACAACACATAAGCGTCCATCTTGCTGGTGGACACCACAGAAATGACCTTGCACTGGACAAGATCAAGCACCTTTTGCCATTGCTCTCGAGGAATATCTCGCAGGCCGTGAGCCGCAGACATTTCACGCGGCAAGGTCGAAGGGGTGGGAGCAAACCAGACCTCGAGGAGTTTTTCAGGGCCCTCGAAGGCGTCAGTCGAGTCCAGGTTGACCGCCAAGTCATGGTCGACATATCTGGAGACGAACAGTTGCTCGTTTTCAGTAGTGTTTAAGATCATTTTTGCAAAAGTAGATGAGGACCTAAGGATCAGCGATATGCAGATCAGAGACAGTCAATGGGCAGTGAAAATGACGATGGTGAAAAGGTGTCGGGAAATTACAGTACCTGTACCCCAAACACGGTCTAGACACGGACTATCCGACCTGTGTTCAAGGATGAATTACAAAGTACCAAATGAAGAGAAAATAAATTTCTGATATGACGATACTGTCTTAACGTCAGTGGAGGATAACAAAACTGAGGGTGTGAGTCGTGTTATCTAGGCTTAGCGGGTCGAGTGAATCGCAAGAGTACTTCCTTGCTCATACGAGGTGAATAAAAGTCTTGACTTGTTTCAAAACCAGCTATAGGGCGCTAAATTGTTTTCCCTGACTCTGTGAGAGAAAACAGTCCCTATGGAGGTGTGTGAGGTGTATAAAAAATAGAGACTTGGCTAAAAGTCTCGGTTGGGAAGGGGGGAAAGTTAATAGAACTAGAAGACTGCACAAACGATATGAAATAAAACGCTTGTACGAAAATTGAAAAAGATTTAGAAGAAAACTTGGTAAAGCAAAAAAAATGTCCAATATGTGACAAAGTGAAAATGTGTGCATTTCTCCCGCAGAGAGTCTGCCCATATAAATATCGCAAGACAGGGTAAACGAAAAGTGACAGGTATAATATGCAGGCAAGGGACGATCGATGGCTGAGTCGATCAATTGAGGTAACAATTGTTTCTATATTTGTACTGATAGGGATTAAAACAAGGGAATATAGAGAGTATTAGGAGCAAATTGTAATGTTAAAACAGTCAAAAATCAATATGGATGTATATAAAATGATAATTGTCAATATGTTACAGTAGATCAGAGTCGGGCAACCCTAAAACCTATTTTGGTAAATTTTTTTCGACTAGCAATAGTCAACCACTCGGTTGGACCGTAGATCTGGGATGCACCAATATAATTACACTGAAATAATTTGACCGCAGTGTACTGTAGTAGTGTGGGTGTGTGTGGTCCCTAGCGGTGAAAAATACATATTTGGCTGAGTGATTTAACTTGTAGAGGAAACAGCTCAAGTGGTACACTGTATGATAATAGTACATCTATCAAATAATACATACAATTGGTTTTGTATGGTTGCTTAGATGTGAATCTGATATATTCTACTGTATATAATTGTATATGTACTAAATGTCCCCCGGGCATGAAACCAAAAGGCTGTGAATTCAACCACCTGGTGATTAATCGGAAGTGTTTCTCTCTTCAACCATGGAACCAAAACAGAAAAGTAGAACAAAATTTTGCCCTTCTGCCGTTATGTATTCCTGATGAATTGTTAAAGCAAACAAAACGTTTACTCTAAAACCCACCAATTCAACATAGTCTGGTCAGACAACAGGTAATGGTTGGATGAAGAAAGAAGAGTTCACCAACAGACAAAAGTATGATTGGCGTAAGAAATTTTCAGTGCGGCTGTGTATTTGATCGCCGTGAAATTGTGTCGATCCATGCTGTATTCACAGAAGCGGAACAATAAGCTTTAAATTTCACCAAATCCCTTGTAGAATGGCCATAATCAAGAACTCTGACCCGAAATTGAGGAAATATTCATTGGGGCTCCTATATAAGGGCTGGATTTGCTCTAAGGGTAGAGATATGAAACAATGAAAGTCAGGTAAATTTACATGTATATTGTTGACTTTTAGGTCTGGTCTAGGGTTGTTTGACCGCTGTATCCCCTGGTATTTTACGTCACAATAACTTTTTTCTTTCTTTCTTTTCTTCACTTTATTCGCTTCTTACTAACCCTAGCTCTTGCTATACAGGTGTGCGTCTGACGCTACGAGGTTATTATTACTTTTCTATTTGCTCTTGCAAATACAGGTTTATGTGACGCACTATTTATTGTCCTACGATATTTACCCTATCCTAAAAGACGGTTAAGCTATCCGCCAGTCAACAAAGGTTACCCTCCAACTTCTCTACCGATGATAATAAGCAGTTGACAATATACTGAAAAGGTCCTTGTCTTTTTCACAGTTCTATAATATAATCAGGAACATACCTTTAGATTATTATCATAAGCCCATCTCTATTGAAAAAGTATTTCAAATGGGAGCTACACGTTAGATCCAAATAGGGCAGAGTCGTACGTCAGCACAAGTCCTTCGACTGGATATTCAAAAAGTTGATTATGAGCTGGTAGATATTTTGGACTTGGGACACTCGGGTGCTATTACCACTGGCCCCTTCATATGTGCAAGACCAAATAATCTCATAGTCTGTCTTAGCCACGACCACTTGCCAAAGCTTGGT